>JAOBAT010055580.1:0-26584 GCA_026413305.1 Hydrozoanthus tunicans
TTTACTTTAAAACTATGTTGTACACTGGTTGATGTATTTTCAGTATGAAAATGCGAACATTCTGGTTTGGGAAAAGCAAAATGCCGCAGAACAATGGGAGGTTGCCTAGTTCTTACATGTAGGAATTGAGTGTCTTTAAGTCTGCAGAGTGCTCAATGTATGAAAGAGAAAATATAGTATTTAAATGTTGAAACTCTATGATAATATAATCCTATTATTAAATCATCAACAAGGACTAAAATGTGCATTCTGTAGTACTAGTAGAATGATTAAAGAAGCAGAGAAGTAATCCACTGTCAGAAGTAGTTACTTTTGCCTGATAAAACCCTGTTATACAGTTATTAAAAGACTTTCAGCTTTTCTTTTTACTGCTTTAGCTTTTTCATTTAATCATGATTATATGTGACTGCATAAAGTTATAGTTATATTGTCAGTGTTTCATCATAGATTAGTAGGACCTTCAAAAATTAACTTAAAAAATAGTTCAGTTTTGTGTAAAGACTTTTGTTTAATAATGAGTTATACTTTTTTATTCTTCTCACTCTTCCTTGTGTTTCTCTTATGATAGGTGATTGAGAGAATAAAGGAGAATGAGGAATTGGTAGTTGAATACGAGAGATGTTCCACAGACCTCTTAAAATGGATAGAAATCAAAGTTGTCAAGCTTTCAGACAGAAAATTTGCTAACACTCTTGTTGGTGTGCAGCAGCAGATGTTGGAATTCAATCAATATCGAACTCAAGAAAAACCACCTAGGTATGATGACAGTTGCCATGACTTTCGAAACTAAGTTTTAGTTCATCATCAAGTGTTTTGATTTATTACAATAATTTGTTTTGCTCAAACAAGAGGCAAATGCACAAATCCTCCAACAGTAAAGATCAAAACAATAAACTTTTTTACATGGTTAATCTAACTATTATTATTTTTTATTTATTTGATTAATTTGGTTTTTTTTCTTCTATATACTGTAGTTTTCAGAACAATCTGGATGACTGTGTTCCCAATATTCAATGTTCCACTGTAACAAATTGTTTTCATGAAAGAAGCTAATAATATTTTGTTTCTCAAACTTTATATGAGCAAAGTCTATTCATTTTTTTCAACAGTCTACTTTAATTGCAGTTAACTCTAGCTAGTAAATCAAATTTAAGTAATTTGATTTATCTAGTTTCCGTGGTATTTCCTTTTAAGGTTTGTAGAGAAAGGCAATTTGGAGGTTCAGTTCTTCATCCTGACAAGCAAACACCGAGCCAACCACCAGAAGGCATATGTCCCCCCTGATGGTTACAGCATGTATGATATCAACATGGTAAGTTCTTTTAAACTTTCAAAAAAAATATCTTGTCCAGAGATGTCTCAAATAGCAGGCAGTTGGCAGGCTGCATTGTCCCTGGCCTCTCTACCTTTATCTCTTCCCTCCCCTCTCCCCCAACCCCCCACCCCCACTCTCTTAGAAAATTGAATGCGACAGTCAGTCACAGAGGATTGAACTCTGGACTTGTAGCTCCAAATGATGTGCACAAACCAACTAAGTCAGAGGTGTGAAGATTAAAACTCACTGACTCTATATGGAAGTCAATCTTCTTTAATTTAAAAGTTGTTACTTAACTTCACTGCATACCTATGGAAAAATCCTTAAAGACATGACTGTGTGACCCAATTTATACTCTAAAAATTATACTGTGGCTTATTCTAAAACCTTATTTCTGGCATTGTAGGCCTGGGAGAACCTTGAGAGAGCTGAACATGAGCGGGAACTTGCACTGCGAGAAGAACTCATGAGGTGAATTTCTGAGAGTTTCCTTGTCAAAAGTAAAAACCACATTACCTGTTAGTAAGCATTGATAAAACACCAATAATATTTTGTTACATAATAAACTAATATATTGCTAATACAAATGTCATCTTTTAAATTTTAGACAAGAGAAGCTTGAAATGCTGGCAGCAAAGTTTGATCGCAAGGTATGTGATTAATATATTATTCTTAACTAAGAATTTTTGTTCGTTACATAGCTTACCTGTAGACAATTCTTACAAGTTTTCTTGTCATGATATCTTGTAGGCTGTCATGCGAAGGACTTGGCTGGAAGAAAATCAGCGACTTGTTGCCGTGGATAACTTCGGTAATGACCTTGCTGCTGTTGAAGCTGCTCAAAAGAAACATGAAGCCATTGAAACTGACATCATGGTGAGTTGTGTGTTACATATTACATGTTAATTGATTTCTGTAGATTAAAGACTAAATAAACTTTTACTTTTGATAAATCTGGATCTGTTGATTCTGTCTAATAATTTTACTATAAGATTCAGCAAAAGCATTATTATTGTTTGTGCATCATTTTGGCATACATCATTTTAAAGTCAAAAGTTTATGGAAAACAAAGTTTTGATAAAAAAGAAAAACTTTCAAAGCACTTTCATTTTGGATGTTGCTGAAATGTGCAAATGATGAGAATTGATGTAAGCAAAGAAGATTAGGGACATGTGCTTTCTATGAACCAGTACCTTTTCTTTTTTTCTCTGAAATTTGCAAAACTGGTTGCAAGTATGTCATTTGAAGTTTTTCTCTTACATTAGGCATATGAAGAGCGAATCAAAGCTATAGTTGCTGTAGCAGATGAACTCAACAGTGAGAATTATCATGATGCTGAGAATATCATGTCTACGTAAGTATTATTGATCAATGTTAAAAGTTTTCTTACTTAGCAATTTGATTATCAGCAATTCAAATGAATATCATATCAGTGAAAATAACATTGTTATTTTATCCTTAGCCTTGCTAATCAGCATTTGTTCTAGTTAATGTTCAAGCTAAATTAAAAATTCAAGGATAGATAATGACATCCAGCTAGAAATGGTATAGATCTAAACAAACAAAAACTTAAAATCTAAGTCTCTGAAGTTTCCTGCCTTGATAAACCCTGCTATTATTTTGTGGGAATGTTGCACTCTTATGTTTTCTTCTTTATTTGAAAATAGAGATTTTTGTTGTTGTTGTTCATAATTAGTAGTTCATATCACTCAAGTTTTGGTTAAAATAGCACTGCAATGATCAATTGTTGCTGGAGACTGCCTTGCTTGATATTTACCTGATATGCACAGTTCAAGACGGCCCCCTTTTCTCCAATTGCTTTGGTCATTTGTGATTCCATTTTTAGTGCCATTTTTACTTACTGCTTACATTTCTTGTGTGTAGGAAAGACCTCATTCTCCAGTTGTGGGAGCAGCTGCTGGACAAATTAAGGAAGAGGCGATCTCGCTTAGAGAAGTCTATGAAGCTACAGCGAGTGTTCCAAGAAATGATTAACACCATCGACTGGATGGATGAAATCAAGGTGAGCTGTTTGGGGCAGTTTTATTACATTTATTACAGTTTCTTCATTTCATAAGTTAAAAATTACTAACCCCTTACACTGCTAAAACCATTTTAACATAAAATAAAAAAATGTCTAACTTTAAAACCACTGCTTTAAAACCTGCAAAACAACCATCATTTTCTTTGTTTTTACAAGTAGATTTTAAAGTTTCCCATTGTTTTAACAAATTCTGAAGTTTGCATATTTTTTGAGATTTTATAATTTTGATTTTTAAAAAATTGGCAGGGTAGGGATTAAATTTGATACTCAAATTTGATTTGAGATTGATAAATATGACTTTACAAAAAATGCTTTCAGAAGACCTTTTCAGCTATGAAACAGTTGAAGAAGTGAGAAAATGTACAGCTTTGAAATTAAAAATGAATAAAAACCTCCACACAGACTCGAGCTCGGAAGCTAGGATATGAACCTGCAACCCCTACAAACTTTCTTGTCGTATTTTTTTAAAGTTTTTATGGCCTTTACAAGGTGATAACATTGATGAAAAAATCTTCGAATAATATGTTTTTAGATTGGTCTGTTGTCAGAAGACTATGGTAAACATTTGCTGGGAGTGGAAGATTTGTTGCAAAAGCACAGTCTGGTTGAGGCTGACATTGCTGCTCAAGCCGACAGAGTGAAGGCTGTCAATGAACAGGCTGAAACATTCTTACACATGGACAATGAGGAGGATGGTAAGTTTCATGGTTGGTGAAGTGTTCTGTTTAGTGTTGCAAAATGAAGAAATGAATCACTGAATGGATTTGGGAGCCAGTGTTTTCACTCAGTCTTGATGGAGTTAGAGAAAGTGAGTTTATTGTTTTTGTTTCATAGCCTTAACTACCCTTGGTTAGTCAAAATATTTAGGTTTAACTACCCAGTTAGTGGACTCCAAAACACAAAGGTCTTATATTTGCAGATGTTAGAGCAAAGGTAGCACCTTCTCCTCAGTTATTTTAAGACCCTTATTGAAGGTCTGGCCAGGAATTGAACCTGGGCCTTTTGCAAGGCAGACTGGCATCTTACCAATTTTTTACTGGGCTAACCAAATAGTGGCTTATTAACAAGTCTTACTTTCATTCTTGGTTTTGAAAATGTTGATGTGTCCATTCCGTAAAACTTGTGCTGATGCTTTCTGTTGCGTTCCAGGGTTTCAACCAGATGAAAATCAAATCCGAGACCATCAAGCAGAGCTTGAGGGTGCCTACAATGAGTTGTTTCAACTGGCTGCATCTCGTCGCGCCAAGCTTGAAGAGTCACACAAGTTGCAAACGTTTTACCGAGATGCTGAAGAGGAGGAAATGTGGGTGGCAGAAAGAGAAACCTTCCTTCAGTCGACAGATTATGGCCATGACCTCAACAGTGCTACCATCTTGCTGGCAAAACATGAGGTAAGACTCTTTGTTTAATCATAGCATTCTTCATCAATTGAACAACAGCCAATGTTAGTTTTTATTTTTGTTTTTATACAGTTGCACCCTGATAACTCAAATCCTCTGTAACTCAAATTCATCACTAACTCAAAGCAAAACTGATTTTCCCTTTACGTTTGCATCATATATTTACTGTGATTTTACTCTAATAACTAAAAACCCTGATATTAAGAAATACTTTCAATTTTCTTTGACTCAACTGCAACTGGTTAGATTGTAACATTGCAGCCATTAAAACTGTTATTATTACCTAGAAAATGAATTTTGATACTTGTTTCCAGGCGGTTGAGCGAGAAATGGCTGCCAGATGCCCACATACTCAAGAAGTTATGAAAAGTGGAAATAATTTGCTGGAATCAGGTCATTATGCTTCAGACACTATTCAACCCCGCTTGGATGTTATCCAGAACAAGTGGGCATCCTTGTATGACATAGCAGCATATCGCAAGAAGAAGATCAAAGAGAATTTGGTGCTACAGCAGTTTATTGCTGAATACAATGATATTATGTCCTGGTTAGACATGATGGAAAGGATTGTCGCTAATGATGATCTTGGGTATGATGAGGCCAGTGTGGAAACACTGCTGAAGAAGCATAAGGCAAGTATAACTAAATCAAATATAGAGATCTTACTTTTTTATAATTTTGCGATCATCATTCCTTTTCAGTGTTACCAGTTATATTTTTTAAACAACAGTTGCCAAATGTGACTTTTCATTTTCAAATTGCAGGCTGTTGAGGAAGACATTAAGAACTATGCTACAGTTATCAAGGCTCTTCATGATCAAGTCGATGAATTGGGTGATGAGGTTGGTTGCCACTTTAAACAGTTTATCATGTCTTCAAAATTTCAATTAGATTGTTGTATTGCTTCCAACTTGACTTCCCTAAGCTTAGTGATCATTACAGAGTGAAACTTTTGGGTTCCTCCAATTAACTTTTAAAGTATGCTTTTTCAATCATCAAGTGAAAGTGCTAACACTCTTCTAATTTATTCATTAAATGCTTTGGTTTGACTAACTAATAGGATTACATGACACAAGATCAAGATTATAGCTTCACAACGGTATAGACTAAAGCTTTGCTGGATCACTGAAAATAAGGAAAAATAGGTGTAACTTTGTTATTACTTACAATTTTTCATGTCACCTTTCAGGACAAAACATCACCTCAAGTTGTGGACAGATGCAACATGTAAGTTTTTTAAATTGCCAAGCTGTGTTTGGTTAATCATTATTTTCAACTCAGATTATATCTTTCTTAAGTTCTCCGAACAAGAATTACCAATGAAAAGGAGAAATAGAGAGAAAGAAAGGTTGTGGTTTAATTGTAATTTTTCCCCTTGTAGATGAGTTTTTCCTTCCTTGGCACTTATAGAAAGTTACTCCCATTTCACCTTGAAAAACATTGAATACATTTGTTACAAGTCCAAGTTGGATTGAGGACACAGAAATGTAACCAGGTTCTTGTGGTTTTATAATAATTTTCAAGCACTGGATCGCTTATTATAATGAGGAAACTGTTTTG
The DNA here is from genome assembly GCA_026413305.1 of Hydrozoanthus tunicans. NCBI lineage: Eukaryota > Metazoa > Cnidaria > Anthozoa > Zoantharia > Hydrozoanthidae > Hydrozoanthus > Hydrozoanthus tunicans. The sequence goes on from JAOBAT010055580.1 coordinate 6,320, forward strand.
AGACAGTTAGTTTTTTTTTTGATTACTTGACTAAATTTTTTATTCAATTCTTCTCAGGGTTGATGACCGTTACAACAATCTGCTTAACCAAGCAAATATCCGCCATCAGAAACTTCTTGATTCGCAGTCCCTACATAAACTCAACAGAGAAGCCAATGTTGTGGACAAATGGATTGATGAAAGGGTCAGTAGAATATTCTATTAAATACAGTGTAATAATAATCTTCTGTTGTCAGTTCTTAGTCAATTGCAAATTAACAAACTTCAGTATGTACAAAACTCTGCCGCACACTTATTAACCGGTAAGCGTAAACGTGAGCATATTACACCTTATTGAAACAACTACACTGGCTCCCTGTATCTGCAAGAATTGAATTCAAGATTTTACTCTTAATGTTTAAATCTTTACATAATATGGCACTGGCTTATTTGAAGGAACTTTTAATCCCCTACATTCCGAAACGAACTCTATGCTCAGCTAATAAGGGACTCCTCATACAACCAAAGTACTGTCTCAAAAACCTATGGCTATTGAGCTTTCTCTTACACAGCCCCTCAGCTATGGAACGGCCTGCCTGATGATTTAAGAACCTGCAACTCTCAAGGAATTTTTAAATCGAAATTAAAAACTTACCTCTTTAAACAGGTGTACACTTAGAAGAAGTTCATATAAGTTTAATTATTAATTATTTTAAGATATATTTATTATCATGGTCTTAGACTTTTTAATATCTTCAGTTTAATTTCCAAAGTGTGAAGAGTAAATATTAGTATAGTTAGTACATTTTATTATTAATGTGTATGTAGTAGTAATATTAAAAATTAGTATTGTAAAGCACTAGTAGAAGTAGCGCTATACAAATAAAGTTATTATTATTATTATTATTATTATCATTGTTATTATTATTATCATTATTATTATTATTATTATTACAGTGTTGTTAAGCTAGTTACATTAGTACTTGCAATTTACCAGGATTGGAAGGAAAAAAACCTTGAAAAGTCTAATTGTTTTTGCTTCAAAGTAATTACTGGAATAAGTGTTTTATGAGTACTATGGGTTATGATGTATACAATGTAATACTAGAGAACTAAAGTTAAAGTTTTCAGTGATATGCTCTGATTCTTTTTGTCTGAATTTTTTAGTGTTACCTTGCTGGCTTTCATACACCTTGAGTTGTTCACCATAAAGTTATAATTGTACGTCTTGCTACCTTCAGTCTCCATTTTTCAGCTTCTGATTGCAATTAAAGTCTCAATTCAATACTTGTGTGGAATAATTGTAATGAAAAGCTAGATAATCTTAAACTGGATAAAAGATAAGTATATTTTATGGACAAGAGTGTTTGAGACCCAGGGGCTCAACTCAATTTTTTATGACGGTGGGCTCAAGCGAGGTTCAAGTTTTATATCCAAAAAATATGTGCCATAAAAGTTACTCAACCATGCAAAAAAATGCCAAAAAAAGTCCCTAAATCATTTTAGTCAAAATTACTTTGGTAAGCATTTCTCCAGATTAGGAGATACAAAAATAATCTAGCCCAATTTGGCAACTCATAACAATAACTTTTAAACATTTTGGAGCTAAACTTTTACCTTGCCATGCTGAATAGGAAGTACGTCTTGATACTGCGCTGACTGTAGACAGAAGTATGGACTTGGAAGAATGCCAGATCATTGAGCAGAGATTTGAGGGATTCCAACAGGTAAATAATGTACTTACTGGACAGTATAACATTTTCAAATATTTTAAGATTTGTGAAGTCAAGGAAATTTTTGCAATACAACTTATTTATACATTATATTTTTTTCATTATTTTGGGACTATCAGTAAATACTTTGGGACTCTAAATCTCCTTGTTTTAGTACCATGAAATGTAACAATAGTGTCAGTTCCTGGAAAAGAATGACATATCCTGGAAAACTATGGAAAGTTTTTGGTCTCTTGTTTAATGTTTTCGAGTCTGGACCTCAAATGTACATATAAGGACAACAGACACATCTTTGAATGAATTCTTAACTGTTGTCGAAACATTTCAGGAGCTGAATGCCAATGAACGACGTTTGGAGGTAGTTAATAACCTTGGTAGTGATTTGGTCGATAAAGGTCACATCAACTCTGATGAAATAAAGGAGACAACAGACAAGTTGAACAATAGGTGAGATAAATAATGAGAACACCTTACTTTTGACAAATACTTTGACATGGTTTGGTTTGATGAAGGAAAGTGCTCCTCAAGTTGATTGCATAGAAATATTTACTTGGGTCCCTGACTTGGCTCCCCATGTGAGTCTCTGTAGCTCAGTGGGTAGAGCTCCTGGCTGATAATCAAAGGGTTGCAGATTTGATTCCCGTCTTTGACTCAAATTTCTTCTGAGCATTCAACTTGAAAAACGCTTTCTTTCTAAACTTATAACCAAGTTGCAATTTTTGATATGGAATAACTTGAGGAATAAAATTGATGCTCACTAAAAAAAACCTTTGTTAGTAAGTTTCAGTAGCTAGTTTGCCACTTCCATTGTATTACTGTACTAAGCAACAGTGGTCAGATGTAAGTGAAATTTATTGTTCTGGTTGCAATACAACAGGTGGGCCAATCTTCGACGAGCAGCAGAAATAAAGAAAGAGAAATTGGACAAGGCTTTGAGACTTCAGAAGTTCCACAATGACATTGTAGAAACAAAGGTTTGCATTCCTACATTTTGTAACACTCGCCAGTTGCAGCTGCCGTTAAGTGCCAACAAACAATATAGAAAAGTCGTAATGTCACCATAACTAGCTCATTCCCAAAAACTCACACTGTGAATGTCCAAAACATCTTTCCTATTGTATGTTACACTATCATGCAGTAGTCAAACTTTCGTGTTTTTACTAATCTCTAATCCTTGTGATGACTATTTTCTTGGGCAACCATTAATGTTAACTAGCAAGACAGGAATAAGATAAAAGGAGTGAACGAGTCAAAATTTGAAGGCTCGGTAAAGGATGTTCCTTTCTGTTATATATTTCGCTTATTAAATTCTGATGTACAACAATAATTGTTACCAATAGGTACACAGTTGCAAGTCACCTGTCACTAACTTTCATCAATATACTAATGTGTAATAACCAGTTCTTACCTTTACTAAGAATAGATCAAAGGTTATAGTTGCCTGTCATTAGCTTTCTGTTTTATTACATTTTGATGTGTAACAACCAATTTTACCATTACCAGATCTGGATTAGTGAGAAGACTGTCTTGTTGGTGAGTGTTGAGGAGATCACTGTTGATCTTGCCACAGTTATGGTTCTACAGCGACGCCTCAACAGCATCCAGCGAGACCTTGGAGCTTTGGAAAATAAGGTCGGTGATCACTTTGACTTAATTGATCTGCTTTATATACATATATTCTTTTTTTAAGGGTGCTAACAATTACCTTATTATAGGAAATTAACAATTCACATTGATAAGTTGACGAAAAATCAACATTAACGTGAGTTTTACAAAAATTAGGTTTACAGTGCATTGTTAATTTCCTATAATAAGGTACTCGTTAACCCTTTTATTCTCTATCTGTTTTCAGTATCTAACTTTTCCTTACATAACACATACAGGAATGTAAGACGTTTTTGACAAGGAGAAAATTGGTTTGATAAGTCAAATTGGACTACTTAAGATGGAATACAGAATTTTCCCAGTTTTGTGCCATGAAAAGTATTTGCTCTATTTCGGATAATTTACCACTACAATTAGAGTTGAAAGGGTTAAGAATAACTTTACATAACTTAGTAACAACCATACGCTTTTGAAAGAACAGTATGTTCAAAACTTGTTTCTGATTGCCTTAGCGAGCTATCGTAAGTTTTAAGTTCTTAAGTAAACACAAAAAAACATTCTAACAGTCATTAATGGTTCTCAACAAACAGGTTACAAATCTTGAAGATGAAGCCAAGGATCTGAAAAAGGAGTATGAAGGGGTAAGAAATATTCCACTTGTAAACTTTTTAAGTATAATTTGATATGCCATAACCATCATCACATGTAATGTCCACATAAATATCACAGACTTTAGCAGTATGTTGTAAGTGAGAAATCAATTGCGAGGTTGAAAATGAAAATGCACACTTTCCACAATTCTTTGCCTGGATTGCAGCAAAATAAGGTATTCAGCAATCAATTTTTGTGGCTACTGCGTCGATTGATAATAGCCACTATGCCATTGTCCTACTAAGCGCATCCGTAATACCGCAACAGGAAGCTGAGCAGCATGTCAGCAGACACTACTAGAAGCCCGCAAAGTTTTGAAACATTGTTCAGAGTCAACCAATAGTCAACCGATTTCTTCCCTTGCGATGAATACCAATTTTCTTACAAAAATCCTGGAGTAAAGAGACAGTGATCGTGTTTAAATCCAGAGGGGTTTTTCATATAAAAGCAACAATAAGAGATGGTCTTTTTGTAGTAGCCACAAGGGCTCAAAAAGCCCTTTTGCCCTCATTTAATCCCAAAATGTACCATACTGCTTCTAGCTGCCATATCACACTTCACTTCAAAGGAACGCTTTAACTTGATGTTAATCTTGCAGGAGCCAGAAGAACCAATCATTGAAGACAAGATCAACGTTGTCAGTTCTGCATGGACTGAACTGAAAAACAATGTAAGTCATATTTTAATTTCAATAGTTAATTGATTAACCAATTATATCAATGGTCTGTGCTAAACTCGTTTAAGCATCAATTTTTACTGCAAGCGTAAAATCTTGATTTTTGCAATTATTAGTTAGAGTAGTTTGGCAGAAAAATAACTTGAAAATAAAGTTTTTCGACTGAAGCTGACATTTTTAGTCGTTTTTGCTCTTTACAGTACTAAATAATAAGATCTTGTTTGATTTTTGTTTTTCTTTTTAATCTTTGCCATAAAGAAAGGGGAGAAAATAAAACCATTTTTAAAGTGTATGTATCACTATCAAGGAACTTGGTCTGTTAGAAAGAGATTTTGAAAAATAAGAAAAATATCGTTTGTTTCATTGAAATAACTCTTTTGGTTGCTGAATGATAAAGGTTTTTCAAATATGCAAATTACCAATGTTGCGACGTCAAAGTCGGGAATCCAAAGGGTAAAATAACAAAACAGTCAATGTTTCTTGAAATACCAGATCATTGATCCTGAAACTCTGCACTTTAACACAAACACAAACATGTGTTATAGAGATAACAGTTGTTTTGTAGTTTCTCCCTTTGGATTGCCGACTTTGACGTCACAACACTGGTAATTTGCACATTTAAAAAAACATTAATACCTCAGCAACCAAAATAGTTATTTTAATGTAATAAACGACATTTTTCTTCTTGTACAAAATTGCCTTTCAAGTTCCTAATAGTGATATATACACTTTAAGGCAGGAATACCATAGCAGCTTGAAGGTCGTTCAAGCCCGGGGCCTCACGCCTCAGTCCTTATCGACTGAGCCAAGGCCGCACTTACATTACCCATTGATCAAGGACTTCAGTCTGAAACATTAGCATCTCCAAATAAGAAAGTTACCAATATTTTTACAGAAACATTGCACAGCATCTCAACTGTAATGAAACTAACTATATTACTGTTGTTAGTAACAATAATAATTAGGTCTTACTCAGTCTTGTGTTCATCTTTACTTATATCGCCCCATTTTTAGGTGCAACAACGAGATGAGGCTCTTGCAGAATCTGGTGAACTACAGAGATTTGTTATTGACTTGGATAACTTCCAGAGATGGTAAGCAGTACCTCCAAATTAAAAAGTGAGCTCTTTAAAGTTGTATGAGAGTTGCACTGTGTCTTTATCAAACTACAACTATAATGTTGCTAAATTATTGCTACAGGTTGAATGAGACACAGGACCAGGTGACCTTAGGCGATATTCCCAACAGTCTCACCGAGGCAGAGAAAGTGTTGAAAGAGCATGAAGAATTGAAGGTTGGTGATGTTATTTAGAGGTGATTCTGAGACGAGAAACTGGGACAGAAGCGATTGGTTCTCTTTGAAAAACGATTTTTTACTGATTTATTGATGCTTCTCAAACTGTCGTAAGTTCTTTAAAAAGTTTTTCTCTTCAATTATTTGTGAGTGTTTGGACGTGATTGTAGGATTGTTCTTACATGCTGTAAATGAAATATACGTTCAATCTATCGTCAACCATTGTAGAAAATACTGTCGTTCAGTAGGAAGTTACGACACGTTGGGTTAAGTAATCTTGTAGCTTTCTTAAGTGTACATTGACGTGATACGGGACGACCGTTACTCAGTGTTTTTTTATTGTTGATACGAGTTGATACGACTTTTATTGTTGATACGAGTTTTTTGAGAAAACTTATCAGTTCCTTTGTCGAAACGTTTTCTCGCGATAGGATGAGATTGATGCTCGTGAGCCGGACTTCAGGCAGCTGTTGTTGGATGGACCAAAATGGATTCAGGACGAGTCTGATCTTCAACAGCAGTCGCTGAAAGAGCAGCTGGATGCGCTGGAGACTGGCTGGAATGACCTTCAGTTGCTGTGGGAGAACAGGAAGAGGCAGCTGTTACAGGCTCTCAATCATCAGGTTAGTGTCTAATTAATGTGTATTTATCATAAATCCCCCCCCCCCCTGCCCCAGGGATGCTTTATGAAGAAAACACCTACGAAATAACAAGACGTGAACATTTTCCACCCTTTTGAAAAAGGCAGGAGAAGGCTGCAGAAAAAAAATATGTTCATTTTGTTTTGTTATTCTATCACTAAAATCTTGTTTAAGTTTCGGTGCAAAATATTTGACTGAACATAATTATTTTGTTACCAAACTTTGCATGCTTTGAAAAGGAGTAATTTAAGCTGCTAAAATTTGTACCTTGTTGTTGCGATCGGTAAATTATAGATATTGTCGTTTCGAGTTAAAGCTATGGTTGTGTGCAAAACTAAGGAAAACAAATATTAGGTCGGAATAACAGGGACTTCAAAATAACCTAGTCCGAAAAACGGGGTTCAGTTACACTACTACCATTATCGTATTAAATATGTCGTCTCATTGCTGATGTTATGTTGCAGTTGTTCATACGAGACTCCAAGGGATGTGAAGCCATTCTTGGCCAACAGGAGCTGTTTCTTTCCAAGGAAGAGATTGGAGTAAGTAGAAAGCCGTGATATGCTACAAAATGCAATTTGACTAGCTTGAAACTCATTTGCTTTGTAAGGGGTAGGTATAAAACGCTACCCAAAAGAATGCTTTCTGACATTGTGCATATTTTCAGTAATTTCAAGAGCACACAATATATAATTCAGGCTTCTCAAAACTGTCTTGTTTCTTGAACACCAAAAAGGTAATTCATAGGTCATGGTTGTACGTTTTTATCACTTCAAAAGTTAACAGTCCCCGTTTAGGTTTAAGTTCAAGTGTCATAAACTATTTAAATGGTTGCTTAAACTCTTTCAGTATTAAATACGTTGAGTGAGGTGTTGCTGAGCTCTGGCAACAAGAATCCATTTTTTTTAAATTTTCATCTCAGTAGTTTGTTAAGGTTGATCAACTTCCGTTTTCTATAAACTAAATGTTGAGTTTGTTTTTGAGATATTGATAAACTGTCGTATTTTCAGGCTACTGTCGAGGCTGTGATGGATCAGATCAAGCGTCATGAAGAGTTTGCCAAGAGAATGGATGCAAATGATGAGAAAATTAATCAAATGATTCAGTTTGCCCAGCGGCTTGCTGATGATAACCATTATGCGTCGGAAAAGATTACAGAAAAAGCTCAGAGCATCGATGAGAGGTAGGAATTTAATTACCCTCTTTGTTGCCTTGAGCTACACTTCAGATTCAGCATTTCACCAGTATTTTAATATCCTACGGGACTTTTAAGTTGCTTTCCATTTAACGGGTCCGACCGGCCAATTCTTAAATGGAAAGCACGAGTTCTCATGATTGGTTCTGGCCAGAATGGCCCTGCTCGTGAATCAGCGCCGTTCAGTTCTCGCGCTCCGGTCGGCTAAAGCGCGGGAATTTGGAGAGTTGTGGCGGGAAAAATGTACGCGCGCACCTCCACAGTTTTTACTACGTGGTTTAGTATTTGGAAAACGTTTCAACTTAACAGCTTGGTTCTTAATGGCCCTCGATTTTTCCATTTAAGCCGGCCAAAACCAGTTATTTTCGGCCAGCCGAACCGGTCAAATGGAGAGCGACTTAAGTATATATTCTCTTTGCAATGAACTTAAGACAGTGGTGGTAAGGATAACAAAAACAATATTACAAGAACGATTCAACAGGGATAATAATAACAACAGCTGCTAAACATTAATAAGAAGAAAAAATAAAATTTAAAGTCTATAAAAAATCACACATTTAATCCTTTAACTACCTAACAATTTCTTCACGGCTGGAAATTTTGTGCTAAGCTAAGAGTCAAAACCTTACTTGTTTTCCAATTGCAGGAGAGTTGCAAACCGCCAGAAACTTGAAGCTGCTCTCCAGAGGCTAAGAGATGCCCTTGAGTTACAGCAATTCATCCAAGATGCTGAGGAGGTATGTAATTCTGGTATTTCTGTTTTGGATTTTGATTGGGCTTAATAGATCTTTAATCTTATTTTAAGATTGTTTTTGCTACTCGATTCGTGTAACTCTTTGGCCATTTTTTATTGAAAGTTGACTTAATAATGCAATGACTGTCTTAAAAACCAAAACAGAAACGCAAAATTGTGCCAACGTTTCGAACCTTTATTTCGGTTCTACATCAGCGCGACTAAAACCATAACAAAATCACGTGTATATACACACAAGTGCGCGCGCATTGAGTTGCGCGCGGCGCAAAAAAGAGAGATATCTACTTTATCTCTAATTCATGCAATGATTGCATTCTCTTTTTTTTTTGCGTTTCTGTTTTGGCTTTTACTTTCTAAGACACTACATAACTCAAGCCAAGGCATCCCTAAGGGATCCAGAAACACGTTGCTGTTTGTTCACCTCTAATTTTTAAAGAAATGCAATGACTGTGTAACAATTTTGGTATGGTCTTTCGTTTGTTTTGCAGATGTATGACTGGCTTAACGAGAAGTACCAGGTTGCGTCGGAAGAAACGTACAGGGACCTTAGCAACATTCAGGGCAAGGTCATCAAGCACCAGGCATTTGAAGCAGAACTTCAGGCTAACAAGGAGAGACTGGAACAGATTACAGAGGTATGACTACCCAGTCAATCATCATCAGTAGTGATAATGACGTGATGATGGTGGTTTTGACAACAGACCATTCAAGTTGTCGTCATCAATATTTCTTCATTACGTAGATGGTTTTTAAAATCAGTAGCAGCAGCAGCAATATGATTATTTTTAATGATTATTTTTAATCATCATTAGCAACATCTGTACATGGTACTGATGCTTAAAATCATCATTAGCAACATCTGTACATTGTACGGATGATTTTGAAACTCATCAACAGCAACATCTGTATACTATACGGATTGTTTTAAAAATCATCACTGGCAACATCTGTTTACTATGTAGATGATTTTGACTATTAAATGTTAAAAAAGGTTCTTTTATAAAAAACGAAAAATGCGAATGAGTCTGGTGTCACTGTACGAAAGACTCAGGATTGTATAAGAAGAGTGCGATTGTCTCTACCTTGGTTTATTGTACGTAGTGGAATTTTAAATACGCACTGTGAAGTGCGAGGTACGTACGATAAGTTACAGCCCAAGCGCTATTCGCGAGAACGCTGAGGACAAAACGAGGAGCTGTAGCTTACAGTACGGACCAAGCAGCATGGTTTAAAAGAAATTTGTTTTTATTGAACTCCTATTGACCAATCACAGTAATGTTAGTAACTTTTCATTTATTGCACAAGGACAGTTAAAAAACTTGTATGCTTCTCTGGAGTGGAAATTTGTAGCTTCGAAGTGAAGTTGTTTATGAACCATTGTGCTTGTACCTAGTATAATTTTACATAGAACATATTTTGATTTGTCATGTTTAGTCTGGAAACGAAATAGCAGAAGAGAAGCCAGAAAACCGTCCTGAAATCGACGAACACTTAGAAAAATTAAGACAGAAATGGCTGGAGCTTGCAGATGTTTCCAAACAAAAGGAATGTAAACTGAATGATGCAAAGCGCCAAGAAGACTTTAACCAGGGCGTGGAAACTATGAACAAGTGGGTGACTGAACTTGAGACAACCGTCATCTCGGAGGAAAAGGCCACCGACTGGACGACAGCTACAAGGCTGCTTCAAAAGCACAAGGTAAACTAAAGCGTAGCGTTATTTTTTTGGTTTGGCAATCGTTACTGCTTGCAATGCGTACGAAGTTTTTCTTTAAACCCAAACACTTTTCTTGACCTCAAGTTACTTATAAATCATGTTCATTATAGTCACTTACGTCTTCTTTTTATTTTGACTTTCTTCAATGTTTTAAGTACATGTTTCTCGCACATTTAGGTGGTCGTTTCCGAGTTTGAGTAATTTTGCCCTAAATTCTACGAATATACGAGAAACCCATCCTAGAGAAATACATATATAGAATAAACAGGAAGAAAAACATGTTGCCGCAGATGGGATTCGAACCCACGTCCCCCGGATTACTAGTCGGGTGTGATAACCACTACACTACCGCGACTACCATGCTGGCAACTCGAAACAGTTCCTTCTAGTAATAAGAAAAGAAAGAAATCGGAAAGAGCTTTCATGCTGGCATTGAAAAAACATGATAAAGTGCAATCATAGCCGCCACCAAACAAGGTTACACTATAGTTAGTGTTACATTTAAGATTTTTTGTTTCTGAAATCTTTCGACTCAAGGAGTCACAGGAGAACAAACAATATGGTACATGGCAGGACCTTGTCCTCAGTAGTTTTTAGACCCTGAGTGAAGGGCTGTTCAGGAATCGAACTCGGGCCTACCACCCAGTTGAGTTGAACCTTACCAACTAGACCAACTAGACTTACCAGATGGCAGTGATTTGATTATTTCTGTTGTTGCGTTACGTAAGTGATGTTAGTAACGTTAAACCGCGTCTGTATTTCAGCTAAAACAAAAAGAAATTGCTGCTAAGAAAGCTCGATTGGCTGAAATCTCTAGTGAAGCCGCTGACCTTGTGGATGCTGGTCACTTCGATCCTAACGCTGTACAGGAAACCCAGATCGTCCTTGAGGAAAGGTACGTCCACAAGAACGACTTTTGTTTTTCATTAGTTCTTAGAGCTTGCTGTGAAACTTTCATTATTTTATGAATTCAGCTGCGACACAGTCAACTGGGCTATGACTTAATGACACAGGTCTTTTGCAACACTTCCCTTTCTAAAACTGAAAAAGAAAATACGAGTTTTGTGCAGAGTACCCCTGTATCAATCCCTCATTCTATGCTCGTTAGGCTTAGTCTTTCGGGTTATACACCAGAATTTACCCTCAAGTCTGTTTAAAGGTATCTCACTGTTTGTCTGTGCTTGACTTGCAGCTTCCAAGCAATGGAGGCCCCCATGGAACAAAGGGGACAAGAACTAGAGCTTGCTGTGAATTTTTACCAGTTCAACAGAGATGTTGATGATGAACAGGTGAAAAACTCCTCATTTTGTTTTTGCAATCTAGTTGCATTTTAGTTTTTACAGCCTAGTTATAATATGTTAGCATTGCAAGATACAAAATCGGAGAGGCCTTTTATGGAAGTTTTTCGAAGTGTTTAGCAAAAACCTTCCAATTTCCCAGTGAGTTGATTTCCGACCGTCAACATCTTTAGAAATTCCAGTTCTGACACAATGTCAAAATGTTAATCAGTGTCATCACTTGTTTTTGCAGTCGTGGGTAAAAGAGAAAGAGCCGCTACTGCGATCAACGAACTACGGTAATAACTTGTTTGAGGTGCAGAAACTTCTCAAGAAGCATCAGGTATAACTGTCTTTATACATCTCATTTCATAATTTAAACGACCATTTATTCATTCACTTGCTTATTTGTTTTTATGTTTGTTTTATCTTTGTTGTTCGTTTTCTGTTTTGTTTCTCACAAATGCTTTTTTTAATTTGAAGAATACGTTAAAACGTTTCCTTCTTCCAAGGCACATAAATTTACCTTTACTTTCAGACTCTGTGTGCAGAGATTGACATTCACAAAGCACACAAGGATGCCATCTGCCAGGCAGGTGACGACATGGTCGATTCAGGCCATCCTCAGTCAGAAGAGATCACTTGTCGCACTCAGGAGCTACAGGAAAGCTGGGATGGTCTCAACAAGTTGTCCGATGACTATAAGGCCCAGCTGGATCTGTCCTTACAAGCCAAACAGGTTAATTTCTTATTTTATATCTTTGAAAAAAAACGAAAGCAAGTTTATTAGCTGTACTTCCTTGCAATGCTACTTTTCCATCGATTTTTCAAAGAATTTTATCCTCACCCCTAACCCGCAAGACTCCCCACATGTAAACATAGATAGGTTTGGGCCTGATATTTGATTTGTTAAGAATTAAGATAGCTCCACTAAGTCTGAATCTGCTAACTTATTGGCGTAATTAATCGATTTCATTGGGGAGGCAAACCCTCAACATCCGGCTCCAAAACCCAGGTCCCCTAGAAAAGAGTCGAGTTCTCTACTCCCTTTGCCACCCTGATTTCTTCTCAGCAAAACTGGTTTATACCTGTTTTAACCTCCAACAGTACTATTATGACGCGTCCGAGGCAGAAGCATGGATGAGCGAGCAAGAGTTGAACATGATCGGCGATGACAGGGCTAAAGACGAGGCCGGAGCTCTGGAGATGTTAAAGAAGCATGACACTCGCGAGGCTGCTATTAACGACTATGCCGACACAGTTAAAGAGCTACAAGACAGAGCCAACGACTTGGTCGAGAGTGGTCACCCGGAGAGGTACTTAAATCATTCAGCTACAGAAGAGCTAAAGAAAGTTTTTATATTGCCACCAAAACGTTTACATATTTTAATAGTTTGAGTATGGGGGGAAGGGTGGAGGGATAATACAAACTGGTCTTAGATTGATTCTAGGTTTACAAGACTTCAATACAATAACTTACCAACACCAACTATTAATTTTTTTCATTTTAGGCTCGTTTTAACTTTTTTTTGCGTTCTGTAAAACTTACCTGTTATGTTTAATGAAAAAATATGCAATTGTTAAAGTAACGCCTCCCCCATTGAGTTACGTCTAAAAAAAGTTTACAAAAACATGTAGCTAAGTCCTTTCTCCAGCTAAGTTGCCCATCGGGCCGGCGCTTATCTCTGATTTTTAGTGTAAAGCGAAAGTTAGTGCCTTATCCTGACTAGACACAGGTTAGCCCCAAGCAGGAGCTGGTACTCATTTATACAGCTCAGTCGAGTGGAGTGAGTGTAGAATGTCTTGTTCAAGGACACAACACAGTGGTCTGGCCGGGGCTCAAACTCGCGAGCCTAGGATTACGAGTCGAACACGCTAACTGCTCGGCCACTGCGCCGCCGACATACATAAATATGGCAGGAATACATAACTGACGCCGTTCTTTCTCGTTCTTATAGCGAGGACATCAAGGTTCGTCAGGCACAGGTTGACAAACTATACGCTGGTCTCAAAGATCTTGCTGAAGAGAGAAGAGGAAAGTTGGACGAGACTCTCAAGTTGTATCAGTTGAACAGAGAGATCGATGACTTAGAGTTGTGGATCGCAGATAAGGAGGTCGTGGCAGGCTCACAAGACATCGGGCAGGATTTAGCCCAAGTCGAGGTTTGTTGTGCCTCTTTCAACTAAGTTCGATGTTTTTTTGTGCTTTTCTTACAGGTGCTGTTTTGAAGCAAGCTTTTGAATCAAAACCTACACAGTTACAGTTGTATTTTTTTCTGTCATGAGGAGCAGAGGAACACAGACATCGTTTTCAGGAGCTTTATTTAAGATCTTTTTTTTCTGTCTTAAAGTTTGTTTCAATACTGAAAACGCTTTGATTAGTAGTTAATTTTTTGCACATGTTTTAGAGCGTTACTCGTCCAGCAATGCAAACTCTGCTTTTCGGTTTTGATGTTAGTGATTCAGTGTCAAACAGTTCATTTCTAAGTTCTAATAATTAGGCCGATCTTTATATATCGTGTTAAACTTTTTACTTTGTAGGTGCTGATTGAAAAATTCAAGGACTTTGCTCGCGACACACAAAATGTTGGCACTGAACGAGTGGCTTCTACTAACGCGGTTTGCGATCAGCTGATCGGTACAGGGCACTCGGACGCCGCTACCATTGCAGAATGGAAGGACAACATCAATGAGCTGTGGGCTGATCTCCTGGAGCTCATTGAAACCCGAACCAAGGTAAGAAAAAAGGATGTTTAGTCGGGTTGGCTAGATAACTCTTTAACATTGTTTGTTTGTGTGTTTTTGTTTAACAGTACATTGGAAAAATGCCGTTAATGAACAACGTGTTTAGATCAGGTCATACCAAGTCCGTTATATTACCAACAGTTTGTCGAAGACAGGAAAAAGCCCTGGTTACTGAAAAAGATCAAAGGGATTCTCGGCTATATAATGTTCTTGGTCTAAAGGAAAGTTTTGGTTAAGTCTGTTTCGATACCAGCAACCTAAATTTGATAATTTTGTACATAAATCCAAAACACGCCAAATTTCAAAATGGCGACGCGCGGGAAGTTCAAACCGTTAAAACGATTAAATTAAACTAAATGATTAAAATTAAACTACTTGGCGTTATATGGTGTACAATTAGAGTTTTGATGTGGAGATAAAGTTAACAAAAATTTATTTGAGATTAAGAATGTTGTACCGTCGAGGATCCGCCTAAAAAGGAAAAATCAAAACTCATTTAAAACAGTTGTAGGTGTCATCTAAAACCTAAACGTGTTTGCTCGGTAGATGCTGGATGCCGCCAAAGAACTTCACCAGTTCTTCCACGACGCCAAGGAGGTGCTTGGGATGATTCAAGAGAAAGAGAACCTGTTGACAGATGATTTGGGGCGGGACCTAAATAGTGTCCACCAATTACAACGCTCCAACCAGGTGTTTGCCTCGGACCTAGCCCCTCTCGGACAGCAGGTATGTCATCTTGGAGGTTTTTTGTACCGACAGTGTCATCTGTGATCTATCAACTGCACTGTTGTCAATGTAGTAAACAGTACTGAGGTGAAAGATTTTGGAACAACCCCTCAACTCGACCTTTCGAGTTTTTATTCAATGCTGAAAAATTTTAGTTCTTTAACTCAACCAGTTCGTTCAAGTGCAGTCCTTGGCAGCCTTTTCTGTTATGTTTGTTTTAGTGAAATGTGGAGCTGTTAACACTCGAAGAAACTATTATTATCTGAATAAGCTTTTCAGATTAGAGTAAACAACACTTATTCTTCTTGTCGAGCAAAATGAAAGGTCACTTATAGGGTGTCAAAAACTGATTCAAAAGTTGTTTGACTTTGGTTTAGATAGAGTTGTTTTAGGCAAAAGGTTAATCAACCCTGATGGTGTTTCTAGGTGAGCGCAGTACAAGAGGAGGCGGCACGCCTGCTGGGGTCGTACGCCGGGGACAAAGCCAAAGAGATCCAGGCTAAAGAAGACGAAGTGGTTGAGGCCTGGAAGAAACTCAATTTCCACGTGCGAGCCCGCGGGGAGAAACTGAATGACGCAGAAGATCTGTACAGGTTCTTATTGGCAGTTCACGATCAGATGCTGTGGATGAACGACATGCGCAAGCAGATTCTCACCTATGAGAAGGCCAAGTAAGTACAAGCAAACATAAGGTGTCGACAGTCAGCAGTGAGAGAAGGTCCAGGGTGTGGTGTATGGTATAAGGTGGCACTGTCATGTCAGGTATCGGGGAGGGGTTCTTTATTTGAATAGAGTTGGGGGGGGGGTGCATTAACCTTTTCGGCCCCAAATACGCCAAATGGCATATTGCTAAATTATTTGAACTAAAACCCATACTTTTCTTGTTATCAAAATAGGAGATCTTTGAAGTTTGCTATGTTTGACTAATCTCAACTTTCTCATTACTAAATGCCTTATATTGTATGAGTTATGTAAGGAAAAGTTAGATGTTGATAACTAGCTGGGACTGGAAGGGTTAATTGTTTGGTTTATTGGTCGGTGATCTGTAAAGTAGCTCGTTAGCCGGTGAAGTAACTGATTGGTTGAAATAAAAAGTGTTTGGTTGATAGAGTGATTTATAGAACTAGTGAGCCGGTTACTAACTGATGTCTCGGTTGCCAGGGACACGCCCGGTGTGGAGGAGCTCATGGACCAGCATCAGACTCGCAAGACTGAGATCGACGCACGCGAGGAAAGCTTCCAGGGCGTGATCGCTATGGGCGAGGCGCTGCTCAAAAGACAACACTACGCTTCTAACGAGGTTAGTCCCCTGTCTCCCTCTCGGTACAAGTTAAACAGGAGTGATTTCTAACTGAATTAAAAAGTAATAAAAAGATGAAGGACATATGATAAAAGTTCAACAGGAGTAATTTCTTAATGAATTAAAAAGTGATAAAAAGATGAAGGACATATGATAAAAGATGAAGGACATACGAATTTGGAAACAATTCAGTGTTTTTGAGTAAAATAATCATGTGAACTACTCTAGCTGCATCTGAATTTAAAGTTTAACTTATTTTAGAGCGCAATGGCCATTGAAAGTGAAAATGTACTGAACAATAGTTCCATAAATTAGTTAAACAATCTAATCTTTCCCAATTTTTGCACCATCTGCACGTCAGAAATGTTGGATTCGAGTGGAAGGATACAACATCTCTCGTATATGTTAGTGTTTTTTGCACTAACCTGCTTTGTTATTTGACTTGACAGATTCAAGACAAGTTGAACATGTTGAACCGCCACAGGAATGATTTGCTTCTCGAGTGGGATAAACGGTGGGAGCACCTTCAACTCAGTAAGTTTGTCTCTCTCAGTTTGCCATCTTTAAAGGAACATTTCAGAGTGGAAAACATTTAATGTTGTACCACATAAGTTAAGTATTTACAGAGATTTGCCTACTAAGCAAATTTTAGCCGCACGAAAGCTTGCAAACCCAGTAGAACAGTTAAAAATCATCCCAGTAGTAATTTTGAATCCTTACTTGACGGCGATAGAACTAAGCTATAGATTTTGATATTCTTTGTCAACATTTGAACTAGCGCACGTGCCCTATTTTTGGCGACATATTCTTTTGAAAGTTTAACAGGAGAATGAGGTTAGTGGGGATGATTTGAATGGAGACAAAGTAAGATCAAAATTCACTCCATTAATGAAAAAGGTCTTTGCGCTCAACCAAAGGGACACTGTAAGGAGAGGTAGTTACGTTCTCATTGAGGATCATACACCATTTGAAGAAAAGTTGTCAGAATGTAAACGTCTAGTGTTGGTAATTCAAATTGTCGACGAAGTTAACGTCACTTTTTTTCCTTTCCATCCATTTAGTCCTGGAAGTGATGCAGTTTGCCCGCGATGCCCACAACGCGGAGGGATGGATGATCCATCAAGAACCTTACCTGAGAACCTTGCCTGACGGGGTGGGTGGCAGTAGCCTTGCCCATCACTGTAATGTACATTTGGGGGAGGGGAGGGAGGGGGGGGGGGTGAAGGAGACGGTTTCAGGATATGTATAAAAACTTTTTTTTCTCTTACAGAACTAAACTAATACGATCGCTAGTGCGGTGCTTTTCAAACGCTATAGGGTGCTTTGCATGGAAGTCTAGAAACCTTGTCTGTAGTTTTTGCCACTTTGTTGCTAAAAATTCACCCATATTCTTTCAAAACGGAATGCATGAACAGTCTTTAAGTAGGGGTTAATTGCTTGATGCAGTTTTTGAGTTTTCCTTTCATCAAGTATACGTTTGGTCAACAATCGTAACGAGATGTGGCTCTATTTCAGGAAAATCTTGATGAAGTGGAGAAACTCCTTGATAAACATCAAAACTTTGAGAAACTCGTCGCTGCTCAAGAAGAACGGTTTGCAGCTCTAGAGAGACTAACAACGGTGAGTTACATACACGGTAAATTGATATCGTGTAGTGCCAGCACGCCCGTTTAAAATTTCCCAGACCAGGCACGCATCTTTTTCCCTTAGTTTATTTTTCGCTTGCACGTGATTTTTCTGGTTTCATCCCTCATTTGGTAGTATTTACTGATCTTTTATCGAAGAAATTTTCTACTCTAGTAGGGCCTAGCCTTCGAGTTTCCAATCTGCAATGTCTCAAATTTCTCTCTTAAAAGCTATACGGCTAATCAAAACTTGATCATATTTATTAACAGTTTGTTTTCGTCTGGCTCTTGACCCAAAGCTACAGCAGGGTTTCAATCATTGTTATTAATGAGTCAACTGTTATTTATTGGTTGGTGTTTGAGACAAAGGTCCTTAAATTTATGACTCGTTTATAAATATTACATCAGCTGAATTCCGCCCTTTCCTTGTTTACAATAACAACCGTTTATGATGATTATGAGAGGAAATCATATTGTTGATCTGATCGAATAGTAAATTGCTTTATGCAAATCAATGCCGGACACTCTCTCCATGGTTATTTAATCGGAACTTATAACCAGGTTTGGTTTGCTTTCAGTTTGAGCTTCGCGAAGCCCGTCGAAGGCAGGTAGAACAAGCACAGCGAGAACAAGAGGAGCGAGAGAGAGTTGAGAGGGAAGAAGCGGAGAGACAAGCCGAACTGCAGAGACAGAAGCGGGAGGCAGAGGAGGAGCAGAGGAGACTAGAGGAGGCGAGACAGAAGGAGGAAGAGAGAAGGATCGCAGAAGAAAAACAGCGAGAGGCCGAGCAAGCCCGCGCAGCTAAAGAGACTGAGGTGAGTGTAAACTGTAACCGCTGACCTCAAATATTTTCCGTTTAAGAACAGTTTGTTGATAAGGTCACTTTTGTCTTTCGCCCCAACTTGCATTGTTGAATTTGTCAATGAGGTCTTGCCTTTTTCTTTTGCTAACCTGCTCTACCCAAACGCTTTCGATGCTAGTTACGTTATTTGTGCTGAAGTTCGATTTTCTGTTCGTTAACTAAACCACCGCAAAGTAGAAACATAAATACCTTAGCTAACGCTATACTTAAAATGCATAACATTCCCCCAAGATAACAAGTTTAATTTTTTTCATTTCTTCTGTTTGTCCAATTTCAGGACGGCAAAAAAGGTGACGAACGTAAAGGTAAGTTCTGTTTAACTCCCTACACGTGCTAACCACACCCACACAGGATATGAATACAATATCAACTACGTGCTAACCACACCTACACTTACTAACACCCATAAAGGAGATAAACATCACCTCAACCACCTCCATTACAAGTTTTAAGCGTTATTTTTCTGAAAATGATAATAATTAACCCGTCAACTCTCAGTGACAGAATATTGATCGGACATTATACCTTACGTTCAACGCTGTGTTATTGTCACTGCAAGTGCTTTTGTAATTTTAATTGCGATTTGTTTGTGTGCACTCAGATGACGAGGATGGTTATGTTGAACCAGAGGGTAAAATGGAAGGCTACTTGTGGCGCAAACCAACAATGGAAGCACCCAACAAGAAGGCCCCCATCAGGTAGAACTTAGCTTCGCACCGGTTTATTTTTATGAAAAACAACAGTATTATTGCTAATAATATTGATAAATAATAATTGATTATCAGATTACCCACTTTATCGAACAAAGCCATATAGTTTGCAGCCACCTTGGATTCTTAATATATTATGTTGGGACAGGCGGCGAGAGTGACTGCCGCTAATTGAACACAATGTCGGCTGCTTAAATTTGCCTTAAACAACACAGCGTAGATTGAAAACCCCTTATGTTTTGAGCAATTTTGCAGTTGCCTAATTGCGTCATGTTTTCGGGGAAAACAATGGAAAAAACCGTTTCAAGTAAAATAGTTCTTAGTGATTGAATGACTTCTTAGTTTTCCACCAATTTTGCGTGAAGTTGGTAGAACGTGTTTGTTTTATACACTTTTTCTATAGGTTTGAATCAGTTTTCAGCGCGAAGCCCGATACGATGGCACAACGTGTGCCGTTTGTCACTGCATCGTATTTCCCTTTCAAATCGACCATTGTTTGATTCGATATGTTTTCCAATTATAGGCACTGGAAACAATTCTACGTTGTTCTCAAAGATACAGAGTTGAACTTCTACAAAGACCAGAAAGACGCTCGAGCGGTAATGAGCCTTCCTCTTCTCGATTTATCGTTCCTTTTTGTAATTATCTGCTTGTGTGTTTTCAACCGCCTCGTATTTATACCTGTCGGTCTGCTTTTCGAGAGCATTTATACGGGGCGTATCCCGCTGGAGCCTTTACCAAGCTAATCGTGTTCTGTATTCTGTAGGGCCGACAGA
>JAOBAT010055591.1:0-27842 GCA_026413305.1 Hydrozoanthus tunicans
GTCCAGGGAAGCCCAAAAAAGCCCAGTCTGAATAGGGTTAAGCGATTTTCCAAGCGCAAGTTTCATAATTAACCGCCAGTCATTCTAATCTTTAAACTAAGTATTTTAAACTGACTCTCTTGAATTTAACCGACGGCCTGTGAAACTGTGTTTAAAACTTTTAGTCGAAGCTCCTTAAACCCGTATACAACATTTATAGGAGAAAGGCCGTGGTAGATTCGTCGTAAGACATGTTTCAACCACTCGAAGATAAAATTCTTTTTTTCATTCAGCGCCTGAGCGGAGAAGATGAAACGAAATGGTTCCGTGCATGAGCGGGTCGATTTTCCCGATCTTGTCCGTGGTCAATCTGAACATACGTTTGTTGTTTTTTTTTTAAATGAAAGGTTAACGCGAACATACGGGGAAAAAATAAAAACGTTTGCCGTCCGGGAGTTGCGTGTTGAAAAAGAAATCGTGCCCTCGGTCTATGTATAGACTTCTGACACAGTTTTTCTCAATAGTGATCGTCAAGCCGGCAAATAACGTATATTTACTTTCCGCCACCTCTACACATAATTATTGCGAGAGTTATGTGTTATTCAAAAAATTAGAACGAGCCGTTTCGGATCTAGAGGTTTTTTCTTGTATTTTAAACTTAAACTTTTGTTTAAAATTGTACGCTATACAAGTTTCAAACCCAAAGTTTGTTAAATTGTTTTCTTGTAAAAAGTTTAATTTGCAATTGACTCCACGTCATAAGTTTTTATTGAATTAAAATGGTCAAGACTCCAACAAAACAACTTTTAAGATCATAAGTTACCTTAGACATGCAAATAACTTGGTTTACACATCGTACGTTCGCCATATCGAACCTTGCCGCAGTTTCATTTGCAAAGGCGACATTTTAGATTAGGTTTAGCAAAATTAGCAACAGTCATTTTAATTCAGGTCGGAATTGTGTGAACTCGGCCTTGTCATAGGTCTCTGGACCAGATGCCGAAAATTCTCTATGAGCTGTCGAACATAATGCAGACTATAACAAGTTACAAAAAATTTATCTCTGGCACCAAGTTTGGCCGTGAGAAGAACGGCATTCAACTCTGGTCGTTGTCTTACTCTTTGAACAAAGGGTTTTTGTGGAGAACTCAAGCGACGTCACAAAATACGTTCTTTTTTTATTAGAATGTTTAATTTTTGAGATGAGACTGAATGTTTTTAAATATTTTGAGGGTCTTAACCTCAGATGATGTTAAAAATATTCTCAAACGTAATTGCTCCTATTCAAGGGTACATGCAGTTGCTATTCTGGAGCACAAAATTGTTTTGTTGAATTTGCTGATACCATGGCCGACAGGAAAGCCGAAATATAATGATTAAAACGAAGTTGTACACGACGATGTTGCACTCATGAACATAAGCCGAGAAAAAATTATTTCTATAAACTTGTGCAGTATCTGAAATTAAGTTTCGAAGGAAAAAATCTTTTAAAAAAAGAGTGTATGACAAAAACCCTATTGAAGTTTTTAAAAACACGGAGTTTACGACAGGATCCCTATTCAGGAAACACTCATTTGGCAAAGCTCAATAAACCCAGTACTTATAGCCAGGGCTTTACAGAAATTGAAGAATTAATAGTTCATTTACTAAAGAGGTCAGGGTTTTTGATGGCTTATAGTTGTTCTAACGATTTTATCAAATCTCGCCCTTCCGGCTAAGCCCGTTTAAAGGAAAATGTCAAACTATTTAGACGTATAGAGAATTAAGCCGGGGGATTTGCGGCAAATTTCGCCACAAAAAAGAAAAATGAATTTTCAATTCGTTGACGCAGTCGGTTTTTTTTTCTTTATGAATTCATTTTAAGGTTATAATGTGCGAGTGGCGGATTATCTTTTGCAGACATGAAAGGGATTTGAAATAAAAATAATCTTTTTTTAAGAGCTGGCGTTATACATTTTGAATGTGATTACAAAAATAAATAATTCAGCAAAACAGTGGTTGCTAGCAAAATTTTTCTCGACCTAGCTTTGTTTATTCCCAAAATCTATTTAGTAAACAAACTACAGGTTTAAAAAAAATCACCCGCGTTGCTTTACCCGTTGATTTTTTTTTGTTTCGAAGGTCATATATGCAGTCAAAATAAAACAACCTTAGCTTTATAATTATACTTTTCTCTCGTTTAATATGTGTTAAATTTGGTCGGCTGTTATTTTACACTGTTGCGTAGCAGCAAGAGTTTGTTTATAACTAAGAAACGCTCTTGCTAACATAACTTGGAAAAACATTCTTTTCTATAAAAACAACTTTACAAGAAAAACTGTCAGACTGCCGACTTTTTGTGAACTTTACTCAGCTTCGATCTTTAACTGAACACTGCAGAATGAATAAGAAATGCTTCGCAGTTTATCAACACTACAGTGGAAATCGTCTCGGGGAAGTTACTCACCTGCGAATCCATGATAAATCCGCAAGGATGACGTGATCAAATTCGTTTTCCAATGCGTGTATTGCAATACCTTGGGCTTAGTTTTTCTTCAATTTAAACGCAGAACAATTTGAGGCTCAAATCGCCAAAAAACTTGACAATGAGCCTCGGCCAAATTTACTGGTCTTAATAAGAAAAAAGAGAGTAAGAGTGTAGTGTTCTTAATATCGCCATAATTGGCGCTTTGGTAATTTTTCAATTTTTAGCTTGTCCTGTTGCTGTTGCTCTTGAAAAGCTTGTGTTACCAAGCTTAGTAAATCGCATATAAGCAGAACTTTGACTGAACCAGGTAAAATGAATGGTCACACAAATTCCTCTATAATGAACGATGGTTCAAAAGTTAATACATTTTGCCTTTTTTGGCTTAAGCAACTGGGTCAAGGGAATGGTAAACTGAACAGTACTAATTCTTGTTTTATTTTTCAGTGAGACTGCCTTTTATAGCCTGTTTTTTTTTTTTTCTCCAACTCAAGGTTTTGCATATTTAATTTCAGCTGTACTCTATCATGATTGCAATTAAAAGGCAGGAAGTTTTAGCCAGTTCACATGGAGTTTTTACTCTTTAGATCGAAAACTTCTACTTCAGAACAAATTAATAATAGTACAAAACAATTTTATTTTACGGAATATTTTTTTAGCTGCTGAAATCCTTATTGCAACGTTTGCATTCTCGTCTAATGTTTCATGTAGAACTTGTTCTCGCTAACTTTATAAAACAGGTTTGACTTCTTCAGCGGCGCAGCTATACGAAATCTCAAAAACACTTTTAGTTTAAGTTCATAATTTCAGTCTTACTTCAAGAAATTTCTTCAACTTTTTTGTTTATTTGCCTCTTTTATCTATTTTTTATGCAAGTTTCTTGTTAAATATTGATTGTTAAATCTTTTTTGCAAGTTTGTTTGCTTCAAAGGACCGACTACTATTTTTAATTAAAATTTAACATAAGGTCTTTGTCAACAAAAATCGTTATGTTTTCACCATTTATAAGATTCGCACTTTCAAAATGTGCCATGCAGCTTTAAATTATATTTTTATGATACTCAAACTGCGTTTTCTAGTTACCAAGACAAATTGCTACGTCAATAAACGAGCATATATTTTGTTCAACTCGCCGCAAGCCTCCTTTAAATGGGTTTATGTCATGTTGCGATATTTCATGGTTTCTTGTCTTGATAAGAGTAAAAGAAATATTTTGTTTTTTTGGAGAGCGTGTTTTTTCTCTCTAACTCTATCTAGTGTTTCACTTATTGAATAAATACACATTGAAAAGCTGTTCATCTTTTGAGTAAATAGTTATTCAAATAGGCAGTGTGTTTTAATAAGTTTTGTTTTATCGCGTAGAATTTTAGAGTGGCAATTTCTGTTTTTCTTACCACGGCTTGCTATTACCGGATGAAGAAGTAGCTTGGAGAGCCTTGGTGAAGTTTTTTCCGGTCTCTTGTTTATTGTCGTTTTCGGTATTCGCGCGTTGCTTAGCAACAGAACGAGTGGCGATCATTATGTAAACTGGCTGTGCACCTCTTGGGAATTCGCTTCCAGCGCGGGTGCATTTCAACTCCGTTTCATTAATCCTGAAAATTTAATAGCATTTGGATCTGAAAACGATGCGATAAAACGCAAAACTGGAGAAACAAGTGATATCTGGATAAATTCACTCTTTCGGAAGCGTATCTTGTTTTTTGCACAGGGCCAGAATGTCATCTCGCTAGAAACACGTTTTAGCTTAAAGTGAAAACTTGTAACGACAAGTTGGTTGAAGACAAAACTCGGCCATCGCTCAAAGTGTCGGTTTACGCACGCGAATTGACGAAAAAGCCAATTAGTTGCACGGATCACTTTACTGCAGAGACTATCACGCTATATCGACCAGAAGTTCTGGCCGAAACATTGAAATGGGTTCTTGTCAATCTGAACAGCAGAGCGGGAAAACTTAAAGTTCCGCAAATTCATGGATATCAGCAGCCATGTGACATCAATACAGCGGTAGTGTTTTTGTGTTTTCGTGGAAGGAGAAAAATTGGAAATTGAGATTTGCTTGATGATGCAAGATGCCCAAATGTCTCTGTTGAAAAGATGAATTACTAACTGCGAAGTTACAGCGAACGATTGTTTGGCAAACATGGGTTGCGGAGCTTCCGTTGAAGATAGTGGGGAATGTGATAACTCGCAGTTTTTATCAAAATCTGAAAAAGGTACTTAAAAGATCAATGTTTTTAAGCAATGATAGTTAAAACCTTATGTTTTGTGTTTTTATTGTGAGTTAGAACGACTTGTATTTTCCACTGCATCACCAAGCCACAACAATCTTACTTGATTATAGATAGGATATTATGGTCCGACTAGTTTTTAATTATAACTTACCCGTTAGCTTTTTAAAATTCAAAACGAAGGAAGTCTCGTCAAAATGCTAGCTTATTATTTCACTACTCGTGATGCAAACTTCATTAGAGTTGTTAATGTAAATGTTTATATTCTTATGGTCTTTCTATTGCAGCGCTTCGCTCGGCCATTTTGATCCAGAACTGGTTTCGAAGATACAGAGCACGACTCGAAGCAAGGAGACGCTGTACTTGGAAAATATTCCAAAGCATCGAATATTCTGGTGAACAAGATCAGCTTAAGGTAACAGAAAACATATTGTATTTACTCTTCGACGTATTAACTGCACAAATTGACAGCTTTACTGACCGCAGCTAACATGTTGTGCAAGTTAAACTTTGTCCGGAAGTGAGCGACGTGTTTTTATCTTGAATTGGCCAGCTTTTCAGCAATTGCGAGTGAGGTTCATATATATATAACTCTCTTGTGAAGTAATAACACTGAAAACTATTCCAAATTTTGTTTAATAGCTGTGGGTATATTAAACTGTATTCAAATTTCAAAGGCCTGAAAATCTTTCATGTCGACTCTCTTTTCTCTGACCGTACAATTAACATATTAGTTGACTGTATTTAATCGATCAATTGATAACGATACGATCCTCAAAAGAAACAAACTTTTCTTTAGCTACGTGTGAATTTTTTTATCAAAAGATAAATTCCTTCAACGAAAGGTCAATTGTTACAGTTCCGCTTTCATTAAAATTTTGTTTTTGTTTGTCGTTGTTCGGCAACGATAGCTCTTATTCGAGTTAACCCGATAAATATAATTTTAGATGCGATGAATCGGGGTTGAATCGCACTTTAGTATTTATTAATTCAGTCGTGTAGAATTTATCTTTAATCCGATTTTAGTTTATTATGCCATTTTTTAAAAACAAAACAAACAATTTTAAAATCGAAGAAAACTTTTAAAATGTGTTGCTGGTGAGAAAACTAGAATTCTTGCTGCGGATTTGATACAACTAACAGCTAAATGACAAAATATTACTGCTGAGAAATTAGTTTTTTTATATATAAACACAAAATAAAATTCTAAATTTGGAGACTGTTTTGAAATTTAGGTGCTAATGGGAGAAATGGAGTTTTTTATTTGTTTGGCCCGAGGATAAAACTTGATTGACTGCAAAACTCTTCAGGACTTTTAGTTTTTGCAAGAAGCATAACTTGAGAACCATTTAATAGCTGGATAAGCAATTAGTGGGGATAATTTAATACGATAATGGATTAATGCTGCCATAATTCTTTAGCATTGTACTATTTTCATGAAAACAGGTGCCATTTTTTATGACAAAAGTTTGATGTGTGAATTTCTGATCAGCTCATTAACATGAATAGTTTGTCACAAAAAGATTTTGTCATCCCTGTTAGCATTAAAATAAGCGGTTAGTCAAAACTTTTTGTCATCTCTAAAAGCATTAACTAAGTATTATTAGCAGTTAATGAAAGTTAAAAAAATATATTATTTTTTGTTTCTTGAGAGGACATAAAGGACCAAAAACAAACAGTTATGAGAATTTTGTAAAAGTTAAAAATAAGAATATTTCATGTCAAAGTTTTTTTCCAAAGTAGCATACTCAATAGTCCTGTGCAGAGCCACTACTAGTTATATATGGAGCTGAGCAGGCATGTTTGTTTACATTTTTTGCCTCAATAGCATACACACTCTTCTTTCTAATTTAGCTAAAGAAATAAAGCTTCTGGATAATGAAAGTTTCTCCACAACAAACTTTCTCTGAAAATATGATATTGATATGCTGAGTGATCTTTCTGAGATATGGTTAAATTTAAAAATTGGAAATTTTACAAAGAATTTTGTATGGCTCATTCTCATTCTTGCCTCAAGCTGTTTTACGTTTTTTGAGTGGTAATTTCTCCTTTGAAACTGCACTTATAGAACCGAAAGATTGGTCATGTATATGACATGTATGCTAATGAAGCAGAAGGTAAATAATGTCAGCTGAAACTCGCCTATTGAGTTGGCCTTAAAGTGTCTTGGAAATTTATTTTATACTTCTGGTCTGAAAAGTTACACTGTAAATGATGGTAAAGGCAGTTTTTTTAAAGTCTTGTTGGAGAGTACACCTCTATGCTCGGCACTCATTGTTTGCTCAGACAAAACTTTGTGTGATCCTACTAACCCAGTCTAAAATTAGAACTTCCATGGATTGATGATCCATTTTTGTCTTGTCTTTCTAGCTGTTCAACTTTTTCAATGGCATGATGAATCATGTGAATGACACAAGTGAGTAACATTCATTTTTGTTTTATGTTTGGCCTAGAATTTATTTTAGAGCTATAATAAATTCAAGACATGCATGGTTTATTTTTAAGAATATGTACTTAGACTTAAACATAAGTTAGTCCAAACCTGCCTAAACTCTTTTCTCTCCAGCAGCACTTTCAAAACGTTAGTTCTCCTTATATTATCAATAAAAGATAGGTTGGCTAGTTTTTAAGAATACGAAATTTGACCATTATCAGCAAAAACTCTCTATAATGAGAGGGTGCTTATTTTCATATCAAAAATAGTTTTAAGGTTTTGAAATCTGGGATTCCCTGTAAAATATCTTTATCAATATACATGTAAAAATTGAAAGCTGCATTTACACCTCAAAACTTTATCTTAAACTTGTGTGCAATAATAACAATAAGATCCAAGTTTCACCAGGTTTTGCACAGTGTAATATCAAAAGTTGAAACTTGTTCAGGAACATTGAAACGTTGTTACTGATGGCTTGTTCAGCATGGTTTAACTAGACCAAATGAAACAAGTTTCACAGAATGATGTTGCAAGGTGAAACTCTTGTTTTTCTTGCAACACCATATTACTTTTGGTTCAGCTGTCCTCCAATGGAAATTCAAGAAAATATAATTTTCATGAACCCAACTCTGTTACACTGCACATTGCCTGATGTTCATGAAACTTTATAGTTTTGCACAAGTTTCAGCTAAAAGTTTCAATATGTAACATCTGCTTATTAAGTTGCAGGTGGAAAATTTCTTCTATTATCTGAAATTAGGTTGAAATTTTAAGTTAACTATGATGTACCGCTAATTTATTTTCAGGTGACAATAAAAGTCGAGTGTATAGTACAGAAGATTTGTTAAGAAATGGGTCAGCAAGTAAGTAGATCATAGAAGAGGAAATTTCTATTCATGGCCCTTGATAGAGAAGATTTTAAAGTTAATAATATCTGTTTATATATGGCTAGGCTTTGTTGCTGAGTAGGAAATGTCAGTAACATTAGGCCATTTGAAGGCACTGAAGACAAGTGTCCTAACTCATGGCATGAACTTGCTGGAACTGAATGATTCTTTACAAATCAGCACCAACCTGAATTTCTAGCTGAAGAGCAAGAATTTAAACTTGAAATTGAATACAGTACCCATTTTGGCAAAGAGCACCTCAGGGGGGGAGGGGGATGTTACTTTGGGGTCAAAAGGACAAAGATACCACAGATCGAAAATTTTTGACCTCCAATACTACCATATACATGCTACCAGCATTGATTTTGAAAAAGGCCGGGGAAACTGCAGAAAAAATACATGCTTGCAATTTTTTTTGCACCCCTATAAAATACATTTTTCTAAAGTAGCTTTGATTTTTCTCTGAAATTTGCCCCAAAAAATACCAAATTTGCTGATTTTGACCCATAAAATGTGACATTAAGTCCCCCTATCTCACCAATTGAGGAAGTGTTCCCTTATCCCAGGAACAGCTTGCTAGCCATGCCTATTTCAAAAGTTTAAACACAACTTTTGTTAACTAATTATGTCTGGGGTGTTTTATTTCCTTTACTGGTTTTGAACTGTTTTAACTCACAAAATCAAATTTTTCTCTTCTTTTTCAATTTTGCCAGCTCAATGCCCTGAGATTACGATTTTTCTTCCCATAAGTGAGAGACTCCCTTTTGAGACAAATTTTATGACAGTTCATATGGCAGAAACACTTAAACTTTCTTTATTTTTTCTTTTGCATAAGCAAGCTTCACACTTGGATGATTGATTTGATTGCATTCATAGAATTTAATATACAAAGATTTCCAAATTTCAAATGAAAGCATGTACCTACCCCCTCCCATCCTTCCTTTTCTAGGAGCTGGTCACACTTTCAGCACTTTTAATAATTGCTCTTATAGTAAAAGTTTCAAAATGTTTAAGCTGCTCATGACCAGTCTTTATTTATTTCTATTAATTGCTCTTCAGGCAGTAGGTCTTCTAAATGCAGTGAGCAGCTGGACATTATCACAGACCCAACTGATATTGAAGTTGAAAAAGGTTACAATGGCCCTGAAGTCTCACTTCCTATGTCTCTCACAACCATCAGACAGATCATAGAGCATTTTAAGTCCAAAAAGGTGAGTGCTTCATGACATTAACAACATTAAGGGAAACTGAACCACAAGACTATTTTAATATATTTAAGAACAAACAAATTTATGCTACAATTATGGCATTACCAAAGATAACTGTATTGTCAAAAACGTTTCTAGCACTTTAACACAAAAAAGTTAGTCTATATTCAGGATTGTTTCAAACTGTTCTGCTACACTTTATGTTTAATTTTCTTTGTCCAGCCTTCAGCATTGCTCTGCTTGTCTACTTATTTTGCTTCACTTTATATATAAAATATGTCTCCGATAATGAGCTGCCCTATTTTATCCACAGATATTGCATATAAAGTATGCACTTGTTATCCTTCGTGAAACAAGAGAAAAACTGAAAACCTTGCCAAATGTCTACAGTGCATCAACTAGAATATCAAAACAGATCACAATTTGTGGTAAGCTGCTCAAATAGTTGCAAATGCAATGAGAATTATAATATTTCAAATGAAACAGCTAAACAACTTTGACTACAATCATAACTCTGGTACATTTAACAATTATAATGGCCAAAAGCGAAGTGTATGAATATATCTGGTGACATGACTCAACAGACATATCAAACTTTGAGCATTAACCTTAACACTGGTGGAAAGGTGGGGGGATGGGTGTGTCTCAAAAACTGAAACTTTTTTAAAATTGAGAAATCCAGGAGCCTCACAACATTTGGATGTGAAGGAAAAAGTGTTACAATAGGCAGAATCAATTGTTTATATAATCAAAGCATAAATCCAACTCCAACAATTAAACAAAGTCAAAAATTTGATAGAGTGTAATGCATTAGTAATCAGTCAAATTTTTAGCTCGATCCATACCTATGATACTTTAATTCAGAGAAATTAGCCTTTTAAAACTCTAGAATTTACAGTAATTGTATCGAGTTTAGGCAACTCATGCCACTCAGCCATACAATCTTTGTAACTTGATATTTTTGAAAGACTAAATTCTCTCAACAAATTTTGTGTATCAAGCTAAAACTTTCAATGATTATTCACTTTGTGATACTTTATCGAATTTCGGAACCGGTTTTGTTTCAATGTTAAAGTTTGTTTATGTTAATGAGGCAAATGTAACCAATGAAACTCACCTATAGAAAGTCATTTCATCCAATCACATCACTCCTCATCTAATTGATTAAAAGTCGATATTACTGATTAGTACCGATTTTCTTATCATCTTATTATACATCAGACATCACTAAACAGTGAACATATTACAAGTTTTGCTAAAATAGTTTTAAGCTTACATAATAGGTTAAAAAAAAACATTGTACAATTATTAGACATTTTTAAACTAGTTTTAATATGATTTTATTGTAAACACAACATTGTTATCATTGTAAATTACCTCTGAAAAACCCTGAAGAAAGTTAATAAAACATTTACATTTACATACAGTAGTAGGTTTTGAAATGTACAACAGCCCTTGATCAAGAATCCAGAAAATACCTTTGATTTGAAAATTTTGCTGAGTATTAATTTTTTTTGCAAATTAGAAGTTTTTCTTCCCACAGTATACACTAATAAACTATTCATGTCGCAGGGCTTCAATCCTGAAATTGGACAACGGTGATGATGACAACTTTAATTGTGTTAATAGTACTTTAAGTGTTTATATTAACAAAAAATTTTTCTTTTTGCAAGAATTTATCTTTGACTTGGCAATGTTTTCTTGTATGTTTGTTTTTCAGGAGATCTTCATGGCAAGCTTGATGACTTGTTCATGGTTTTCCATAAGGTAATGAGACTCTTGCAAGTTTGACTTATGAATCAAAGCCTACCACTGACTATACTGTGTTTTAGGGTACCAACATTTCTGAAGACATCTCATCCAAAGCAAAAAACTCCTAGAGATATCTGGTTTCTTTTTATTACTGGCATCGAAGCATATGGCTTGATTTCCTCATTTTTCATCATTAAATTAAGTTTGACATTTAGATGTATATAAGAGATTGCTCATCAGACATGGTATGTAGTATCTAGATAATTACAGTTTTTGTCCTAAGAGAGTCTGGAATGAAACTTGATAAGGGATTAATGAAAATGAGTAGTGCACGTGGCAATTAGGGAAGAAGTCAAAACAATGGTATTTTTAAGGAGCCCAATTTTGTCGGGGGAGGTGATAGGTGGTGGCACATACTACACATTTTTAAAGTAACTGTAATGTTTATTTACCTTATTTCAGAATGGACTACCATCAACCGATAATCCTTACGTGTTTAATGGTGATCTTGTTGACCGAGGTCCTCATTCCTGTGAAATAGCCCTTCTTTTGTTCTCCTTCTTTCTCCTTTACCCCAATGATATATATATCAATCGTGGGAATCACGAGGACCACATTATGAATATAAGGTAAACTCATATTATTAGTAATGATGCAACAGCTGGCTTTTTCCTGTCTGAGATGAAATTACGCGTTATTGCACAGAGTCCTCAAAACTAACCCTTTTATCTGGTATCTATGTATACCTAGAGGCAGTAATCGCATGAAAGTTGGTTGCAGTAGGGAAGAAGAGAAAATAAAGTTTGTTTTGTGCAATTTTCTTTTATGCTTAAGAACCTTATTGGCAGGTCGATCACGCCAAATAGCAATGCTTCTACAATAAACGTGTGGCCAGCCTCTGTTTCATCGTGACGCTAGTTTATCGTCATTATTACATTGGTGTTGTATTTTTACTGCTGCCTGAAGTAACCTTTTTGTAGTTTTTTTACTAATATTTCTATTATTACTATTATTATTGTTGTTGTTGTTGTTGTTGTTGTTATTGTTATTGTTATTGTTATTAATGCTATTGTAACAGTCGACTACCGATAACTTAAATCTTAGCAGGTAATAAATGTGTTTTCAGTATTTTAACTGCCACCTAGTTAGCCCAGTTGGTAAGGTGCCAGTCTATCGTGCGGGAGCCCCCGGTTCGATTCCCAGTGCTGGACCTCCTATCAGGGCTTAAAATAACTGGGGTGTTGCTTTTGATACGTAAGGAGGTTAAGGCGGCCGTAAACCCAAACACGAGGAAGTTGAAAAAGATATTTGAATAAGAAAAAATTGGATTAAGATCAGCAAACTGTTTCTCCTGGCAAGTGACTAGTACAGCTTTGGTTCGAGAACGGTTTAATTTAATTAATTTTTAAAGTTGCCAAAAAATCACCAAACTCAAAATTCTCTTTAAAAATATCAATCTTCAAAAATTAAAATAAAACTCAAAACTCGTCCAAATAAAATCTTCAAATATTCAAGCTGATTCCCCTTCATACCATATGTGTTATAAGCGATACGTTTCTGCAGATTCAATTCATGGACGGAGATGCGTAAGAAACATGAGGAAAATTGGCCACAAAGTGCGCTTTGGGTGTACCCTTTGGGTTGTAAAGCCTGTTGGACTTTCCTACTACTTTAACTAAGAATATTTCTACAAAACCTTAAAGTTTCGAACTTTAAATTTCGGACCAAAAACTTTTGGATATGTTTGCCGGTAAATTTCGGACAAACAACACCTACAGAAAAGACACCAAAGCTATTCCTTCAGTCAGCTATTTTTAGGTATATTATGAAACGCCGAACGCGTTAAAAGTATTGAAACGGTTTTATTTGAAAGATAAGACAAATCCAGGATGAGGAAATTGTCGACTTCCAGGAATCTGCATTGTTACTAATGTATTGTAAAACATTGAATCAACGTTGTTAAACTACTATCAGTATGGGTTCCTAACCTCACTAGGCCTCAAAAGCTGGTGATATTGAGTCTTACACTTTTGGACATGTTAATGTTTGGAAACTAAATCTTTTGGACGATTAAATTTTTTGTTGTCTGAGAGTTTTAAAGTCAAAATATTTTGGTATTTAAAGTATTTAAAAGTAGGGAGATTATGGACTAAAATACTTAGAAAAAGTAACATATAAACCACCGAAACTACAACTAGTTCTAGTTAAAACCTGGCTATGGTATTGCTGCTGCTTTTTTTTATCAGTGTGAACTAGTTAGATCCCTTACGCTTGCAGATACGGATTTGTTAAAGAAGTCATTGCTAAATATGGCAACAACTCTACAAAGCTGCTGAAGCTTTTTGAAGACATCTTTGGCTGGTTACCCTTGGCAACAGTAGTAAACAAAAAAATCCTTGTCTGCCATGGTGGAGTGTCCAACATCACTGACTTGGCAAAAATTGAGAAAATTGATAGACACAAGGTGTGTGATTTGAAGACTTCTTAGTTATGATATAGACTCAGGACGCCATTTGACAGCAAGTTATCGATACCAGGGCTTCTTACGGGACCACCCGCGGGAATATATGCTAATTTCATGATAATTTTTATTTTAAAGTAAATTTGCAATCCCAATCAGTTTATCAACATCTGACCTCTAACTAGCTTGCTCCTTGCATTACCTTCATAACTGTTACAGAGAGGAAAGTATAAGGCCTAGTTTAGAGTTTTCACTCACATGAAAAGGTTAATTATAAGCATAGAATATTGTCCTTCAGTGGCATATGAGTGAATACAACATGTAAGTTCGAGTGAGGCCTTACCACTGGAACGGGATATAATCCAACTGTCGCTGATTTACAGCATTAACAAGGAATCCCTTAAACCCACACAAGGAAAGAGAAAAAACCTCTGACCTCGGTGGGATTCGAACCCACGACCTACGAAGCAGGTCTACGTCGCTCTAACCAACTGAGCTACTGGGCCAGCTGGGAGTTTGGTCGTGGGATTTAAGGACAGTAGGCTCGGCCCGAGCCTAGAAATAATCACATAGTGTTGTCCTTCAGTGGCACATAGTGAATAAAACATATAGATTCGAGTGAGGCCGCTCACCACTGGAGTGGGAAATAATCCAAGTGTCGCTGATCAACAGCATTAAACAAGGAATCCCTTAAACCCACACAAAGGATTTTTATGTTAATTATAAGATTGAATGGTCTTCTATATCAATTTTAGTATTTTATACTAATAGCAATATTATTCAATTTCAGTATATATCAATTTTGAAGCCACCTAATATTGACAAAGAAAACCCTAACAGACAACTTCTATTGGAGTGGAGACAGGTTAGTATCCACATATAAATTTAAGCTAAGTTGAAATTTAGCGAATCGTTCAGGTTTTGTATAAACTTATGTTTGGAGAATTTTGTAAGCATATCACCAAGATATTTAGAACATCATTTTCCAAAACACTGCTTAAACTCAGTTATAAAATGAATAAGGTAGAAGTTTGCGACTTGGTGTTGTATAGAATCAGGGAAACCGCTTCCCAAGTTTTCTGTGATATTGTATATAATATCATATAGAAACGACTATTAGGCATATCGAGCTAGCCAGATGCAAGACGTTGTCCAGCGGGGAATATACAAGAACTTATCCTGTAACTCGGCTCCCCATGTGAGTCTCTGTAGCTCAGTGGGTAGAGCATCTGACCGGTAATCAGAGGGTTGCGGGTTCGATTCCCGTCAATGACTCAGAAGTTTTGTCTGATCACTCGAAATTTGAGAAGCGGTTTCCCTGACCTTAGTAACAAATTCAGAAGTTCTTAAATTTAAATAACGTCGCTATTGTTGATTCTTTGATGTACATTTAACTTTGTTAGATACTAGACCTGTTGTGGAGCGACCCTAAACCGGTTGCGGGCTGTAAGCCCAACTCCTTCAGAGGTGGCGGTTGTTACTTTGGGCCGGACATCACTGCGCATGTGCTGAAGAAGCATGGTTTCGATCTACTGGTCCGGTCTCATGAGTGCAAATACGAAGGGTACGAGTACACACACGATGGCAAGGCAAGGAGATGTCCTTCTTGTTTATAAATTAGATACTGGCTAAAAGCTTCGGTTTTTTTCTCGCACCGGTTAGCGAGCGTTTCGAGATATATTGAAAACTGAATGAAAGTGAGGTCTTAAAGGACGAATAAGAAAAAAATCCAGTCATTCAGTCGTAGTGGAATTCGATATAAGATGGACAGCGGACTTGACAGAGAACGATAATCTTTCTAAACACCATAACGTTGGTAAGGCGCCAGTCTGTCGTGCGGGAGGCCCGGGTTCGATTCCCGGTGCCGGACCTTCACTCAGGATCTTAAAACAACTGAGGAGAAGGTGCTGCCTTTGCTCTAACACCTGCAAACGGTTAGACCTTCGCGTCTTCTCGGATAAGGACGTTAAACCGTAGGTCCCGGGTGGCAGACCTCGAAAGCGACCTCGAGTCCTATTGTCTGTTCTCCCGTGACTCCTTGAGTCAAAATGTCATAAAATTTGAGAGCAAGTTGCTTATCACTTAGTGTTCTGCACTCCGTGACCATGGGCTTATACCAGATGTTCGCTCAAGACGGCCACGTAGTTAACATTAGACTCTCGATCTGAACGAGAGTTAAGACTGCTAGTTTTTCAATACGAGTAGTTTCTCATTGAAGTCTAGGCTTTTTTATCGTAAAAACAAGATCTAACTCGTAACTAATCAAAATCGCTCTCACAATATGTCCTGGTT
Organism: Hydrozoanthus tunicans; assembly: GCA_026413305.1. Classification (NCBI taxonomy): domain Eukaryota; kingdom Metazoa; phylum Cnidaria; class Anthozoa; order Zoantharia; family Hydrozoanthidae; genus Hydrozoanthus; species Hydrozoanthus tunicans. The sequence goes on from JAOBAT010055591.1 coordinate 15,706, forward strand.
TTTAACATGCAGGTAGTTACGGTGTTCTCGGCATCGAACTATTATGAACAAGGAAGCAATAGGGGGGCGTACATCAAGGTCGGACCAGACATGAAGCCTTACTTTGTACAGTATCAATCATCAAAGGCGAAGAAACATCTCACTTTGAAACAAAGGTAAATCAACTCTGTGTAGTTGTATTTCAAATATACTTTCTTTCCTTACGGAATAGGGGAGTCCTTGTAAGAAACCCAAAAGAAACTCTCGTTGACTTGCTTCAGAGCGATTGTATAATATACTTTGTATAAGGAGAGACGCCAGTTGTGCTGGTTATTCTAGCTCGTGGTGTTTATTTCACCGTTTCTGCTCGGATTGTTGCAGGGTTGGCATCGTCGAGGAATCTGCTGTGAGGGAACTCAAGGAGATTCTGTATGCCCATAAGAGGGATCTAATGGAAGAGTTTCATGAAAGGGATAAAGAAGGCACAGGTATTTCTTGTTGTTCTGGAATACAGTTTGGCTTAAATTTTCACCAACTCGTCTTATAGTAATAACATACCGAACACGCTCCAAACCTTACGATGGTATATTTAACATGCCTTTAATTGATCCTATTCTGGAATAAAAACACATCGGACAAGACTTTAAATTACTCCCTAAAGGCTTAAGTTTCCAAATTCTGATAAAGCTGAACAACAGATAAGGCTATTTTCTGATTTGAGTACGTCTGAAAAGAACAGGTCATAGCTTTTCTTTCACATGTTTTTACATTCAGTCGAATTTTAAATCGTTCAGATTCTTTGTAGATGGTTTAGCTTGCTAGTAGCTGTATTAGAAAAAGATTCAGTTTTAAATAAGCATTTTTTCAGAAAAAATCCGAGTCCCTTACGAAAATAATGGGCCTAAAACCTCTGTAAGAATGATCTCCTTTCAAATGATTTTTCTTGCTGTTCACATCTATGATACCGCTTGGGCTCATCGATTCAGATATAACTGTTACGATGTACTTTTTTCATTCATTTATTCCTTTATTATTATTTTTTTTTTTTTGCTTTCATTATTATTCTTAACTACAAGTTGATCCTAAAATGAGGTCCATTTTCACAGGTTCTCTAAGCTGTAGCCAATGGGCTAGTGCAATAGAAAGTGTTCTTCATCTCGATGTACCCTGGAACATGCTGAAGCACCAGCTGGCCCGAGTGTTACCCAATGGCAGGATAGAATACGAGTCTTGTGTGAACCAGTTGACGGTTGAAAACAGCCTTCAGCACAAAGTGAGCTCTTGTCTTGCAATACCCCGTAGTTTTTGCCGGATTGTAAAGGCAATTCCGTCTTAGTAACAGAAAGTTTTTTTTCTCTCGTTTTAGAAAATGCAGAATTAGTAAAATAACATGACGTTTATTGAGTTCAGCAAATCCTTTCAGGTTATCGTGACCTTAAGCAGTCAGAGATTAGTCTCATTACAACACAACAGGAAATTTCCCTAAAGCGGCGCTGCGGTTAAGAGGGGAATAAGATTTAAAATGTAATTTGTCGCAGCTGATCTATTCCGGCTTCAGTACTTGCACAATTCAAATCCAGATTAGTTAGCATCCTGATGAATTTTGCTTTCTTTTCCAGAATGGTCCTAGTATCACTGAGACTCTATACAGACACAGAACTAACCTAGAAACAATTTTCCGGCTTATGGATAAAGACAATTCTGGCTTGGTATCAATGGACGAATTTGAGGAATCATGCCGGCTTTTAAACGATCACACGAAATCGGAAATCTCGGAGGATTCGATCAAAGACCTGGCGCGAAGTATAGATATGGATAAAAACGGCTATATCGATTTTAATGAATTTCTGGAAGCTTTTCGGCTTGTAGACAAACAAACTGAAAACGGAGGACGCTCAAGTTTGGATTTCTCCTCGGCCAATTCTAAGCCGCAATCACCTTCTCGCTCTATACACATAATAACATGACTGCCCATACACCTGGTCTGCTGTCAGGCTGAAAATTTTCTCTGCCTTTGCTGAAGGGCACTGATTTATTGCCGGGCAGAGTCATTTTGTTTTAAGCGAGTCATCAATTGGTACGTCAAGTTTCAAACTTGATACAAGAGCATTCAACATTGTTACTTCGTCACACGCTGAATCGTTCTGTAACGTGACGCATGGTCGCGCATGACCCTGTACTAAGAAACGAAATGGAATGCGTGACATAAACCTGGCGTTACTTCGTCATCGATCGAGACTTAAAGCATGCACGCTTTTCGCTAATGCCGTATTAACAAAAAAAAACACTTGGGAAACAAGCGTTATTGATAGTAGTTTCTAGACTTGCAGGTGAGACAACCAATAAATGAAATTGAGAAATATTTTAAAGTAGGTATCTATTGTAAAGAAGCCAGTAGTTAAGTAGACAAGTTAAGTAAGACAATAAAAATAAGTAAGACAACAGAGAAATAATATATTGTTAAGTCATTTTGGTTTGGAGACCCTCGAACAAGTTCAAAAAGGATAAGCGGCCATTTTTCGGCTCTTCATATACGACTAGCTTAACATCCCAATTACATAGAAGATACACAAGAAAGTGAGGTTTTGGTTCCAATTTTACCATTTAGGCATTCTTAAACAGTGAATTCTCGTCATGTTGAATCAAGTTAAGTCAGGTAGCCGAATTAAATTTGTACGTTAAGACACCCTATTTGTCTCGTATTTTTAAGTTGTTAGATTTAATCCGAAATTCATTACTTTGATTAGGCCCAAACGAGCATCGACTTAGCACTGTAGATACTCTACACGTCACTTTTATTATTTTGTTCTGTGAACTTTTTCAAGGATTGGTAAACTTTGTCAAACTGTTGGCGCACTTTCGTTCAAAACGAAATTATTGTTTTAAATTTTTAGAACATGCAATAATATAATGGTACGTGAACCAAGACACCTTTTTTCTTTTCAATTCCTCTAAGAAGAGGAAGCATAAGTATGACATAAGTGGTCAGTAGGTAGTTTGTCTCTGTTAGTTTGCCCGTCAGCAACCTCTCTGGTAAAAAAATACACAAACAGGGCTTGGACAATTGTGACCGATCCAGAGAAGCTCATTTGTTCATGAGTCATGAGTTTATGAGTTCATGAGTTCATGTGTCAGTTTTTAACAGCCCGGTAGTTTAAATCCTCCAGCCATATTTACACAGATCAATGCAAAGGCGCCTAGCAAGAGATCAGAAAGCCAGCTTATTATTTGATGGTTCTTCGTACAGCCTAATCTAAAGAAATCCATTAGAAAGCTGTTTCCCATACCATACATTCGTGCTGTATTGATTGAAACTTAACATAACTTACATAGTTAAGAGCTGTATTTAGTAAGAGAATTTAACAAAGAACTATTGAACTAACTATATAGTGCACTAAATGATAAAAAGATAGAAAAAAGTATAAAATTGAGTAAGGTATCAATAAAGTATAAAAATCTAGAACGACTGCAACTTGTATATGAATGCTCTATAAATGTCGCTTTAAAAATTGTTTCTGCGCATCCAATGACGTCATAAGTAGCGCCGGCGTATACAGCAAGTAACAACGTAGATTTAAATTTATGCAGGCAAACTATATACGTTGCTGAAAATGAAAAACACTAGACAGTTACTGTTCATCAGCAGGATGCCCAAGCTGTGTGCAATTCGACAATTCGTTTCGGATGTATTGAGTAGTGCTATGTAGAAATGTATCTGTGCTTACTTTTCTTCGCTCTTGAATGCTCGCTGAACCACAATGCAATGCAAATCTACGTCGAGACGTAACGCATTTTACCTCAGGTGGTATTGTATGAGTCAAAGTCTTTTAGCAAACCACTGTTGAACTAAGGGTGGTTTGGTATTAGCGCAAAGTTTGTTGCGCACCGCGTCTAATGACATTAGATAGATTTAGAAAGACAACACGACCTGATACCGCGCGAAATAGCCTGGAACTTATTTCCGATTGTTGCTTTGACGTCGCGTTGGGTTTTTCTGCCAGCTATGCGCGCGCACATAAACAGAAGTAACGGTATTGTCGCGTAAAAATCTATGTAGTGTTCAATTACTTAGTAACGTCGTGGGATACTTTTACATAAATGCTTTTTTTCGTGAATATCATCGATCAGTACTGCTGCGTTCTTGATACGTATGCCTTAGCATATGTACAATCCGTGTCATACCCAATTTATTACCATATGAGTTCCCGTAGCTCAGTGAAAGAGCGTCCAACTTATGTACGGTTGGCCGTCAGTTCGATTCCCATCAGGAGCTCGTTTTTTTACCGATTTCTGTCTCCGCACGATTTCATATTTCTTATGCATGGCTTTAAAACCTTTGGCTTCCTTTTGCCTGTTTTTTTAGGAGAAAGAGAATAGTTGTCTGTCCAACAACTGACGTCATTTAGTTGAAAACAATAAATGTCTTGAGAACCACGAATGAGATCTGAGATCCGTCAAGGTTTAAGGCATGAACACCTTCATGTAATGAAAAGGACTCTGTAACTCATCGACCGATTATTAAACTTTTGTAGCCAAGACCCTTCTTGTTCGCATTTGGCCGAGCGAAGCGTAGGTTCTACTTTATTTGAACTGGTTAAACTGGTTTGTGAACCGGTTTGCCAATCAAGTTGCGTTAATTAAAGCGAGTTGGACACGCGTTTGTTGGAAGAGATTGTTTCTGGTAAATTTTACCGATTATTGAAGTATTTTGAGTCCTCTTACACATATATTTGAAACCTTTTAAATAAACTGGGAATTCCGAGAAATTTTTCCTTAGTGGATTTGCTTTTTCCGTAACGTGTCTGTTAGTGCGTAACGCTGACGTTAATTTCTTTGGCGGTCGTGGCAGGCTCAATGATAAACATTTTTAGAATATGACTAAAAGCCACCTTTGATACTGACTGGCTTTGCGGCCTTTGTTCATAGCTTAGGAAAGCTTTGAGTATGAAGAATTATTGTACATGCAATCAAGTCTCCGGTATTTATTTACCCCGCATTCCTGTACAAAATTTTTGTAGAGTCTTCTGGTTGTTGTTAATTGTTAAATCCTCAGAGACGCGCGAATATGGCGTTCGAACTGTCTGATATTAAAGATTGAGGGAATATTTATTGTTTTTGTATTATTGTTATTTTGGGATATTGACGAGGAGTAAAGACAATTTCCGTTTCCTGTGTCAGGTGTTGATATAAGGAAACACGTCTTGCGGCAGTAAGAACACAAATCAACCTACAACAGCATTTATGATTCGACAATGTTTTTGTCAAGAATTGTTTTTCTTACTCTCAAAAAAAGTCATGGCAAATTTTTAAAGCAGAAGTTTTTACAAAAACAACATCACTCAGATCTACTTGTTCTTAAAAATAGCGTACTCGACAATCAACCACCCGCCCATCAACTTAAAGGGTTTGAGTAATTAAGTATCACCCACTGTCTTTGAAACCACGCCAATGATGTTTTTTACTTAATCAGGGTCGAAATACGAAATCATTCCGTAATATGAAGTCAAACTAAACCATTCTCAAATTTTATATTACCAGAAACCTAAATCTGGAGTCTCACACAATATCATAAATAACTTTGTAAGAACTTTAACTGTAACTTTTTGAACTCTTGAGGCTGAGGAAACGCAAAAAGCTGATATTTGAATATTGCACAAGATTGTGGAAACGGTTTTTTCGCAGCAAATATTCATCTGTACAACGTGGCCTTTAGTGTTTAACATGTACAAGTTTTATTTATTTATTTTTTGTTAGCTGCCAAATCTGTACTTCCGGTTGGTTGTGTACGAATGGAAGTCATCCAATTTTAACAATTGTGTTAAGGACCGTTTTAAGAATATTGAGACTGAAATCGTCAAAATATTTAAGAACATTCGACCTCAGCACAAAAGTAAGACTTTTTGTAAAAAGGAATGTAAATTTACTTTTTGTCATTTCGTTTCATCTGATAATGTTTTGTTTATTAATTTAGAGGACGAACAAGTCGTCTGACAACTTGTTCCGATTTGTATATCTTAGTATGAATCGAAAAGAGCCGAACAAATCATCTTGGCCGTCAACAGTTCACAAGCCATTCATTCACATGATACACGGACAACTTGTTCGACTGTTTCGTCGACAGATGTAAATTTAAGACGGCCTTTGGTCGATTTCTTTCGACTTCTCGTCTACACGAACTTAAGTCATCCATGAAAGACGAACTAATTCATACAACTTGTTTCTCCAGAATCGTGTTCATCTCTCAGACACTACACGTTTTTTTATGAGAACAACTTTATAAGAACAACGAGGCTCAGATTGGCAAAAATTTAAGATCAAGTTAAGAACGAGCTGAGGCTCGGGCTTGATAACTATTTTGAGACTTTACCGAGCTTCGACATTTAACTTATAGCAATACAGAAATGATTTGCAGTTTTTCTCTTTTAATCAGTCATTGCTTCAAATTATTCGCAGTACACGTATATATACTTGCCCCGAAGTTGTTTTCCAATACATTTATTGCAACACCTTAGCTTAGTTTTTATTTGATTTAAACCACACTTAGATATAAGAACAACTTAAGAACAATTTGACGCTCAAATCGCCGAAAAATTAAGAACAATGAGCCTCGGAAAAATTTACTGGTTCTTATTTAAAAAAAGCGTGTAAGAGAACATGACTTCATCGTCCGGACGACATTCCATTGTCTACCAATTGCACGTAGTTGAAGCAGAACTGAGTGAAATGTCCTTTGTTATAAGATAAACTCGTCAGTACACTTGATCACGTTCGCAGTATTTAAGATAAATTTATTAGTACAACTAGGTCATGTACCGTGTATACAAGATTAACTTTAACTGCTCCCGTATTATAAATAAGATCAACTTACAATTACACGACAAAAACTAAACAAAAGCAATTATCATTTTGTATCTGAATTTGTGACAATCGTGTGTCATTTTGATCTTTAAATATAAATATAGTTACATTACAAAATTTAAGAGAGATTTTGTTTTTCAGTAAAACAATCCCAATAACATAAGTCAACGCGGGCATGACGAGTAAGAACTTTGTCACTTTAGAACCTCCCCTATTGACAATGCCATACACACCCCGGGGGAATCTATTATTCTAAAGCAGGTATGTGCGTCACATAAACGCCTTTACTAGGAACCAGAAGATTTTTGCCAATGACTCGTTCGTAAGTTTTGTAAAAGTTGAGTGTACACCATTGCCACTTATACACTTCGGCACTGTCATGGCAGAATAGTTTTGATTTCAGTTCTTCTCTGCTCACTCAGTGTTTCTAACTGCAGAAATTAAAGACTAGAAATGAAACGCCACAAGCATGTAATAATTAATGAACTGTGTTGTTTATTTTGATAAAAACTTGTGGTTACATCTGCTTCTGAAGTTCAACCTCAATTGTTCTTATTTTTTGGGCAATTCGAGCCTCATTCTTTAATAAATCAGTTGCTTCTTATAACAAATACTTAAACAGTATGTATAACTATTTCTAACCATTACTGATTCCTTTTTCCTTCTCGGGTATAGAGCGCTTCAGAGACCATCTTCGTCCGAGGTTTTGAGCTGTTTCAATTCCTAACACTGTGCAGTTGATGTGATCGCTTGAGCTGATAGTATGGCTCCATGTAGTTGAGAGGAAACTTTGTATTTGACTTTATTCCATTTTCTCGCTACGGGGTTTTGTACAAGGTTTGGTCTTAATAATATGGCTGATGCTATAAGGCAAAACCAGTTTTTGCTAATTTGAAATATTCCCCTCTCTAAATTCGGTTTTTCGATTAGGCCGCTTAATTAAAAACTTGTCTCCCCATCCACAGCTTCGAGGTCGGAGCAAACTTTAAACAAAACGTCAGAGAGTTGACACTCCTACGACGAACATAAAAATTATCAAGTTTTTTATAATTGCTCATAAATGTAGCAAGTTATGGGTCATTACAGCTGACGAGTCTAACCAACACCCTTCGAACATTAAAACTAAAAAAAGAAACATTTATCTAAATTCTCCACTCATTGATATAGCAGTTAACAAAAGTACGAACACAATATCACTAAGGTTTGACCTTGCCCGCATGGGAAGCTTTTGAGAGTCCCACTCGAACAAACGTGAGCGCCCTGAACCCGTCCTCCCAAAAAACATACGAAGAAAAACATCATGTTATACTGTGCTCTGCGCCAGAGATTTCTAACAACATTTTTACACAAAAGTATGTAATAAAGAAGCTGAACAGTTTTACCGGTCACAAACGAGCAAATAAAATGCTTGCTATGGGTCGCAGCCAGTAACGTTAGAGGACGAAAACAACAAATTAACGCAAATAGTTGCAATATCGATTTAAGAATATTTAGAGTAAAACAATTCGCGTGTCGCTATCACAAATCCTTGTCTGTTTTGCTAACGCATTCACTATCCATTCACTATCCATTGACTGGCAACGAAAGTATTTCATTCTGACTCTTTAGCTGGTTGCTCCTGAAATGATACTGAGAACTTTAGAACCACATCTACCTATAATAATACACTTGTACTGTTACAGAATTTGTCTGCAGTGTAACATTGTACAAAGTATCATTGCCGACTTTATGAGTCTTAATCTGTTTTTAACTATTACTTTCATTTTCGTTATTATTATAACTATCACTAGCATTGTGAAAGAATGATTCTTGTCGTCATAAACTTCTTTTTCTCATAAAAACGAATACTTCTGACTGTCTAACTACAGCGAGCCCATGACCCCTTAACCTCCTGTCATACGCTTTATCTATTAAGCTACACAGGAAGTATTTTCTTCTTAGAAAAAGAAACTTGTGATAGCAAGAAAGGTTCTTTAATAGTATCTATCTAAGCCGAGGTTATGAATATTAGAAGTAATAATAGTAGTAGTGAAAATGAAATAAAAACAAGATGTGAGGGAAACTAAAATTTTCCGTTACACCGCGGTTATAATGACGTTGACGTCAAGTCATGAGGGCGTACTAGCTCAATATATATTATATAAACTGAGTGAGCGAGAACTCTCTTTGTTTATGAAAACCGATAATTGAGGAATTTTCTTCAAAAAGTTAACTTTTCAATCTTAGTAATAAACTAATTAAATGTGTGGCTAAAAGGAAGTCAGTGTTGAACACGAATAATTTAAGACCGCATACTCGAGTCGGGTATCTCAGTATGATTCAAAAATGCACGAGACTTCCTGTTACAAGAACTACTCTAGCCTGGCACGAGCTACACCCGCGCCTGCAAACGTCACCAATTTAGATACGGTCAGTAAAATGTTGGTGGGTGACTGTCTCCGTAGAGAATAAAAAGGTTCCTGCAAGCTGGTTTTGCTTCAGTTTATGAAGACCAGCTTCAACTGCAAGGTGAATTCCTCAGGTCCACATCTAAAAAGTTGCCTCTGCGCCTCACTATGAAATCATTCAAGGTAGGAAAGATTGCTTCGAAATATAGTGACAACTTAAAGCATACTGATCTTTTGAAAAGAACTTAAGTTTTAAAAAAATGAAACTTATGTACACTACTCGGGCAAATGCTCATCCAACTAAGTATTTTAGGAAGCTCTATCCGTTCTATAGAGTGTTTGTGTAACAAGGGAAATCTCACTAACTTACAAATATTTTGCATCTGGACTTTTACTGAAACAGTTTAGAACACCTCTGTTATTTTACATATTCTTTTCAGTTCTTTGCATAATCAATAACTTTTGAGTTCTTTGTTGTAACTTCTAGTTGCTTGTTATAAGTTACTGTTTGCACATGGGGGTTGAAATGTTATTCTACAGCATATTAACACTGATCTCAATTTGTTATGAGTTTACTATATAAACGAATGCCTTGTAACAAAGCAAGGAAGCTAGAGGACTACGAACTTCGACAATAGATTGCGGCTACTGCACTCTGGACGTGAACTTAGAATTAAGAACCTGGTAAAATGAAAAGATAGTAAATCTAGTCACTTGTGTTTGATGTGGCGCGCCCAGCAAGTCCGCTCTACCAAGCTATATTCCCGCTACAACAATCTAGTACCCTGCTCTTTAAAGCCATTTGACATTTGCATCAATTATTGATCGTAATATGTTGTAACTATAAACACAGAGTCATTGTCTTACATAAATCAGACCAGTTTATACGAAGAAGTTCTTTCGCTTATTCTCCGTTTTCAGCCTCTAGTTTTTCTTACTTCCCAGTAATATAAGTCTGTTAAATCATAATATAACAAGGATAGGATTACTTAAGCTCTACAACGTTGTTTCAAAAGGGCGACTAACGCTCTCTCTCGTCTGCACATAATAAATTAAACAGATCTATATGTTACTGTTAAATGTAACAGTTCTGAAACTTTTCGTCTCGACTTGTTTCTAATGTTTTTCGAACTTGAGCACCAGCGCTCGACAAGTTTTGCGCCGTTATGATAGAGGATATCAATACACAGTGGCGCGAGCATACCAAGTTTATCTTCGATCGAGTGGAAAAAAGAGAACCCTTTTTCCACGAGAAGACGATCTTCAAAAATAAGTTACAGGTTTCTTTATAATATACTTGTTTAAAGCAATCAACGATTCAGTGACAAAGTACTAAAACCAGTCTTTAGTTTCAGGATAAATAAAGTTTGTTTGCATTTGTCATATTTTACCAATGATTTCGCGGAAAATATTTTCCATTGCGGTGTTTACATTAGGCCATTATGACCTTATTTGTTCTTAGTCTTGATAGACAGCTAATAGCTTTAAAACTATTTAAGCTATTTAAAACTATTAAAGATAAGCATACATAACTTGTTGCAAGAGATATTTTCTTTATAGCATGCGAATGCGTGTTTCACATTTTCTGGCAATAAGTTTTTGTTTGTTTGGATTTCAACGTCTTTTTTGTATTTAGATATTTTTGAATCGTTTGTATTTCGCAGGCAAGCCCGCGAGAATGCCATATTCTTCAAGTAACTGTGTTGGAAGGTAAAAACGTTACACAAGGTTACTGGAACGACCTACGTAAGTAGAAAATTGAACGCTGTGGTTTTGACAATAGAATTAAACAGCAGTTACCACCGAAAAGATAAATGGTCATACTGAATGTTGTTGTCAAAGGTAAATTTGAAATATCTGCATGTTTCGATCAATGTAACCATTTCAGAGAGCTCGACTCTAACATGCTGCAATGAACCAAGGCAAGTGTAAGAGAAACCGAGAAAGAAAAAAGACAGTACCATCGTCAACTGAAACTTGATCCGAAAATTGTTGCTTTGTGGCAGTGTTGTCTACCTTTTTGTGTCTCTTTTTTCTCTTTATTGAGTTTACCATATATAGATACAAACACAAAATTATTTACACAGTTATACCTGCAGGTAGCAAAAGTTAATCGAGGCAGGCCAGTATATCGTACAGAAATATCATACAGACTGAGAAAAGAGGAAAAATATATATACAGAAATATATGTTTAAAACTGTCTGCATTAAAGTAAACTCCACTAAGTAATGCGAGGAAAAAAGGAAATATCAGTAACTTTGTTCTGGTATTTCGAAATGTAATCATTTCAGTGAGGGCTCGGAGCTCTCAATAAAGAAGAGTACCATGTTCCTCCTGGAACTTTTTAAAGTCTTACCATTTTTTCCTGTTACTCTGTTACAGTTGACACACCCGACCCCTATGTGGAGTTATTTGTTCCAACTGCCCCAAACTCCAGGAAGAAGACGAAGGTCATTAGCAATGAACCCAATCCAAAATGGAATGAGACGTTTCAAATTTATCTCGACCCTCACCTGCAAAACACACTGAGTAAGTAATGTTTCATCTGTACACACAGTACGTAAGGCATACATAGGTACTACATACATACATGAATAAAAAGTGTAAGAACACAGCATATGTAAATGTGGTAGCAATGTTTTATATACGTTTGCCGATTAAGATCAAGAGGAAACAAAACTAGACAGCAATGTAAGCATCACAAGAAAATCTCAAAAAACTCTGATTGCATAAGGTTTTAAGTAAAATTTAAACAACGAAACTAGTTATTTTTATTTATTTATTTATTGATCTTCGCCTAACGATTAACTGAATAACAATTTACCATAATCATAAATTTGCAAAAAAACGAATACAGGCGGGGTATCCACAACAGCTTACGCCAATTACTGTGGGCCCAAGATTAAAATGCT
>JAOBAT010055602.1:8307-27842 GCA_026413305.1 Hydrozoanthus tunicans
TCATAGTATTATATCATCATTGTCATAATCATGGCATTATATCATCATTGTCATAATCATGGCATTATATCATCATTTTCATAATCATGGCATTATATCATCATTGTCATAATCATGGTATTATATCATCATTGTCATAATCATAGTATTATATCATCATTGTCATAATCATGGCATTATATCATCATTGTCATAATCATGGCATTATATCATCATTGTCATAATCATGGCATAATATCATCATTGTCATAATCATGGCATTATATTGTCATTGTCATAATCATGGCATTATATCATCATTGTCATAATCATGGCATTATATCATCATTGTCATAATCATGGCGTTATATCATCATTGTCATAATCATGGTATTATATCATCATTGTCATGATCATGGCATTTTATCATCATTGTCATAACCATGGCATTATATCATCGTCAAATCGTGTTTGTCTTTACCTCAGAACTGGAGATAACAAGTATGTAGACTGTTGTTGTAAAAAAGTTAAATGATACCCGCTTAATGCCAAAAGCAAGCTCAAATTAGTTTTTATTTTAAACGTTACTAAACTTATTGAATAGGAAAGTCCACCTGTAACTGTTTTTATACCTCACCTCCTCAGATCACGACGGGTTACGACGAAGCTGATAATTGTTGCAAAAGTCTATCCATGACTGACTTCCGAGCTGGCGAGCAAGTATACATATATTATGGTCAGCGGTCAAATGCTGATCTTCTGGTTCATAATGGTTTCGTGTATCCAGACAATGCAAATGATAAAATTAACATTCTCCTTGGAATTAGCAAGAGCGATCCGCTCTACAGCATGAAAGCAAAGATATTGTTGGCATTCGGTCTCACCCCGTAAGTGAAACTGTATTAAGTTCTCGCATTTATACTTCATATGTCGTGTAATTCTGGTTAAACGGTAATCAGTTAAATGTAGGATGTTTTTCACTCGGGTTTGCTAAAATGCCAATAACAATCGACTCTTTCAGCAAGTACAATATTTTATTGTATTTTAATATCTTGGGTTAAAGTTAATCTATTGTTTCTTGTTTTGGTAGCTTTTCAAACTAAAAGGGGAAGCGAATGGTACATCCCAGATGTCCCAGATGCCGAGACACCCATATTAAATCCGGGCCCGAGTTGAAAAGTAATGAATAACGTGAGACCGGGACCTAAAATACCAAGAAACTAAACGGGTTTCTAGCTAAAAAAAAATAGAGATTTCGAGCTTTGCCGGAATCGTCGACAATTCGAGACGGAGAAAAATTAAAAATACGATACTCGAGAAATGACAAAAAGTAATGATGAAATTACGAGAACCAGCCGTTATTTGCCGAGACTTTCATTTTAAGGCTCTACTAAAGTAAAACTTTAGAATCGAGGAGGAGGTGAATAGCGGCGGGTGTGTACCGAGACTTAGACTATACACTCTCATATAGATCAACTCGATTATCAAGAGGGCTGCTAGCGGTTGACTGAAAGGAGTTCTCCACTGTACAACATTCTTGGCCTCAAATAAAATGTTGTCAAGTCTGTGCATGTTCAAACCAGCAACTCAAATTTGATAAAACTGTAAATAAATCTTACGCCAAGCAAATTAGTTTGATCTTTTTTTCTGGTTTGAATTTCCCGCAAGCCGCCATTTTGAAATGTGACGAAGGTTTTGGTTGTAGTGCTAGACCCCGTCTCGTTCATTGTTATTCATCGAGATGGAGACTGTCACTACAACGGAAGCACGTCAAACTTCAAAATGGCGGCGCGCGGGAAACTCAAACCGTAGAAATTATCAAATTTGTATGCGTGGCGTTAGACTTCTTCTTCTTTTTCTTCTTCCTGTACTTGGGTCCATCTCATGATGACTTATCCAAGTGACTTGACTAGAACTATCGTCCTCTACTATCGTCGTCGTTGCCGTCCTCGTTGCTTAAGCTTCCTTATGATAATTAGTAAGACTTCACAACATTGACACATATGATTGTGTGAACACTGAAGGACTATGCCTTGATTTGTTTACCTAAAATATAAACATGCAGGTTTACCGATAACAATTAATCTGCCTTGCGTACGAGCTTAGGGTATAAAACTAATTCTGGTTTCTCTCTAGGTCGACCCAATCATACGCAGTACTTGGTGGAAGCAGCCCTATGAGTCCCATGCTGATGGCCTTTCTTCGGGTGTTCTCGATGACTGAAGGTATCCATGATTACGTGAGATGGCAACCTTTACGTTTACCCATGATTCCTTGCGCATAATTGTCTAAAATTGACCATAAAAACGCATGGCACAAATCTCTTAACCTCCAATACGGCACACAAGGTAATGATAATACAAGCAGGGCTTTCAGAATGTTTTGGAGTAGGCGGTTGCTCGAGAAGAATAGCTGTCTGTGCAAGAAAGTTTCCCCGAAAAATAAAGCAAGCAGCCATAGGCGGCGAGCATACTAGGAGGCTCCGGGGGCTTGCTCCCCCGTGAAATTTTGAAATTTTGAGCCTCTAAAAGGCAATCTGGCGCATTTTGGAGATGAAAAGTGCTCCTTTTCTTGAAGAAAACACACAATAACTTGGTCATAATTTAAGTTTCTGCAGCAAAAACCTAAAAAACTTTGCCTAAAGCACAAATCATAGATAATTTCACAGTTTTTGAGCTACAATATTTATACAAAGCTGTTCCTACACTCATTTGAATCAAGAAACACTTTGGTATACTTAAATGTAACGAAAAGACCAAAAGAGAAAAGCGTTTTCCGTTTTTCTACCATTTCGCTCACGAGGTTTCTCTGCTCCAACGAGGCTCCTTTCGCGTTTCGGTCCGCTGACCACTCGGGCTAGATATGCAGAATTTAAAATGGCGAACCACGAGTGAGATCGAGCATGAATAAGAACATGATTATAGAGTTTTTGAAACCAAGATAGTAAATCAATGCATCTCAAAACAAAATACTTAACTTATAACTGCAAGAAGAACCATCGTTTTACTCGAGTCTGAGTTTGATGACATGTATTTTATTTGTTATCGTGCGAGAAGTAGCCGGTGATGAGACTCAAAGTAGCTGGCGGAACTCCGGTGGCGGCCAGCTTGTTTTGAAAGCTCTGTACAAGGAAGAGTATGACCTGCTTTTACCTTCCCTGGGTTTCTTTCTTAAGGTTCCTATTGCATTATGTCATCTTTTTAAGGAATAGTCAATTACTGTTTGTTCTATCTTGCTGTAAGAAACAAGTTTGACAGTGATCGCCGCGAGCTGATTTTTACCGCATTCTCCTTATTTAATTCGTTATAAAACGGGCAAGCAAACTTTAACCAAAACTATATCAAAACTATCACAATCTAACGGATGAAGATTTTGTTTTTCGGGAGTATTGACAATAGGACTCGAAGTCTCATTCCGGAGACCTACGGTTTAACGTCCTTATCCGAAAAGATTCGAAGGTTTAACTGTTAAAGCTACAGAGACACCATCTTCTGCTGAGTTATTTTGAGACTCTGAGTGAAGGTCTGGCACCGAGAATCGAACCCGGGCCCTCCGCATGACATACTTTCCCCTTATTACTAATTAGTCTTGCCGGGCGGCGGTTTATAAATTTGATAAATGTTCGGTTGTTCGACGACTCAATTAAGAAGTATAGTATCATTTTTTTATAACTCGTGAGAAAGAGGATGAGCAACTGATGGCTCTAGCGCTAAATTACTTAGTTAATCTTTGTGGTGGCTTTTTCTATATCGTTGTTTTCTCGCGGCTACTATTCCCTCGAAAGCTTTATTAGTTTGTGTTCTTCAGCTTTCGTAAAAAATAGCTATAAGTTTAAAGTCTTCCCTACTTTTGGATATTTGGAAAACCCAACAGGTTTTACAACCCAATTATTGGGTTCCGATGGCTTACGGTTTAAGGTCCTTTAATAACCAGAAGGCGCGAAGGTCTAACCGTTTGCAGCTGCATGTTCCAGTTGAGGCAGCACCTTCTACTCCGTTGTTTTAAGACCCTTAAGGTGAGTGAAAGACGGCATCGGGAACCCGGGCCTCCCGCACGACAGACTGGCATCTTACGAACTTGGCTTACAAGTTGGCCGTGTTATTGTCGTGGTAGTAGTGAAGATATTCAGTACTAAGCAGCACTCTCGCATATACAGGTCAGCTAAATTACTTTTTTATTACTTTTTGTTGATCGTGTTTGCAGAAGAGTTGCAGCAGTTGCTGAACTGTGACAGCGAAGAAAGCGTAGCTCGCCTCGCTGCTCCCGACGGAAAAGTGAGTCAGGAGAATGAGGTTAAAGCCTGGAGCTTCATTGAAACAAGATTGAGTTTGATAATGCGACAATACAAGTGTACGCTCGAGGTGGGTGTTCTGTTATTCAAAGAGAACCTGGAAGAAAATTATTTTCTTATATATTTAAAAACATCAGTTTCGAGTAAAGAAATCATTGCTCAATCCCATGAAGGCCGCCATATTTCTCTGACGTCACAACGTGAAACTGTCCTTGTTCGGACTGTTTTATTGCTTGCATTTGTAAATTATCCAGTTAAACAAAAAAAGACGCTACCTTTTTAAGCAATTTAACAAAGAACCTTCATTTCCTCGATAACAAACTGCAGTTTTAGGTTGTAACGTCAAACGTCTCCATATAGGATTAGCTATGGCTTTCTTTACTCATTTTTGCAGAATATTAGTTAATGAATCTTTTTAGAAAATGCATTTTAGAATCCCAAACTAATGTTTTTTAAACATATAAGTGCGGAGTGGAGTGCAGATTCCCCTAAAAAATGATGAACGACACTTAGGAACTTTGAGTCGCCTGATGATTTTTGTGACATTTTTGTGCTCCCGATTTCTGTTATCGTCGTCCAGTTTGAGAGCTTGGTCCTTTCAGCCACCCAACCGAAGGTCTGCAGAAAACGTAATTTACCCTAAACTAAGGAGAGAGCGCGGTTAAAATTTTGTTGGATAGTGAAAGAAATGGGAAGATTTGAAAAGGGCAATTGTTGAGGACAAGCACTGAACCGTCCCTCCTGACCGTGCGCAAGCGCACCTCTGGTTCGGGGATGATTTGGTGAATGTTTTGTATCAACTATTACATTCAAAGTTCCAAAAGTCAAAGCACTCGGCTTTAAACCACTTCCCATCTTTTTTTCCACTTATAAACGTGTTGGAGAGTTTCAAAGTATGGGCAGCGATGTCATCTAAAATATCACTCGGCTAAATCGCTATAATGCGGCTTGTCATCGTTGTCTTGCTTAAGAAGCAAAATAACTGAACTGTCGTTAAACTCTTCCAAGGCTTGTTTATCGCGCGGCCAGAAATCCAGGATGGCGGCAGCGGTCACAGACTCCGCGATAAAACACGCTGCACCACTTGCGGCGAATAGGTTCTGTTCTGTTCTTCACACCTAATTCTTTTCTACTTGATCGCGCGACATGAAAGCCGTTGTACTGTTTGTTTCTAATTCTCCTTTGCATTCTTTTGAGCAGGAAGACGTTGAGTTTTTGAAGCAAGATGGGTCAGTACCAGCTGTAATAAGAATGTGCGTTCAACTTCGTATCACAGAGAGACAAATTCTCAGCCGGGCCATAGAGTTCGCCGTAAAGGCCAAAGCAGAAGCTATGGCATCTTCCACCATGACCGCTGATAATAAAGAAAAATAAAATAAGGAGTTCAAGATCGTTCCAAGGGCAGTAAAAAGGAGAGAACAAGAAAAAGATTACTTATAGCAAGAGTATAAAAATTTTAAACGGCTATTATAAAAATTTCTTACCCAAACCGCGATCGGAATTTTTCCCTTTATCCATATCTCTGCCCAATTTCCTTTCAAGCTCTATTTTGATTTTATTATCGGATGTCTTTGAATGAAGGAGCCACGGGAGAACTTTAAATAGGACTGGAGACCGACCTCCTTTACGAGAACTACCCGTTTGCAGGTGTTGGAACAAAGGGTTCAAAATCTGCCACAGGCAACCCAAGCATAAAGTCAGTCTGGACTTACATCTACAGTGAATCAATAGCGAAATCAAATCGCAAATTTGGTTTGCAATAAATTTTACTTAAGTTGAGCTGATGTCGTTTGTGGTAGTCTTTTGATTTTTCGTTGCAGTTTTTTTAAGCAATATGTAAACCGATTTTGTTGCCCACTTCAGTCGGGGGCCGGGCCCGTAGCCAGAACTTTCCGTGAGGGTGCGTCGGTGCGATCGAACGAAGTGACAAACCAAATGAGCACCGAAGACGCAAGTTTCGGGGAGGGGGATTCCTGGGGCATGTTACCCTGGAGAATTTTGAAATTAGGTTGTCTGAGACCAAAAAAACCCTGGATGTTAGTCGACTGCAAAATTGCCCCATTTAGATCGAAAACTCAAACGCGTTCATCAAAAGGGAGACTTGGAAGAGGAGTAATGGGCGCGCGGACGGGAGCAAAAAGGAATGGGGCGATGGGCCGAAAGAAGGGACTGACGCCTTCTTATACTTCAAACCCGTTCTGGATTTTTTCGTTCCTCAGGAACCGAAAAACATCCATTGGTTGTTTTTTAACTGTCAGTCACGCGTCACACTTTCAAAACAACCGACTGATAATTTTGAGCTCGTCTCAGTAGCTTTACTAGGTCTTAGAAGATGCTTTTTTTCAAACAAAACAGAAATTTAATATTTTCTCCAAGGGCGCGCGTTGAATATGCGACAGTCATAGTAAATAGCTAAAGAGCCGCGTAGCACCGAGTTGGCTTTAAATCATCTCATACATCACAAGCGCGAGTGGAATAATTGTTCTATTAAGCTTCTTAAATTTTTCAAAAGCTATTGACCCTTGAAAATGACAGCAGACGCCAAAAGTTATCCAGAACGATTTTTTATCTTTGCAATTTTACACAGTCGGGCTCCATACTAATCGATTTCAACTGGTGAATGATCATGTTGATAACCGAGCAATCAGAACGCTAGAAACGTATCATTTGAGGTTGAAAATTAAAACAAACATATACTTAGCATGTGTCTTGTGCACAATAAAAATGCAGTAGCAAAAGACTCGGGAAATTGTTCAGTTCAGCATGAGCATTTTAAAATGAACTTAATGTCTTCAAATCCTGGATATTGTATAAGACCATCCTTTGTAATACCTTTATTGTCAGTTTAAATAAATTGCCATTTTATGATTTATACACCTATTATGCCATTGCATTTAAGACTTGTAAAGGCAGGGTTTCCAGCTAAAACATGTCTGTAAACCTAACTTAGAATGTGTGAATTAAGTCATTCGTGTGTGTGTGTTTCGAAGTAACTTCTTAGCTAGAACATGTTAGTGCTGCATAAAGTTCTAATGCTCCAGTGCCCTTACAGAGAGAAGAACTACCGCCCTTGAAGATGTGTTCTCCACAGGACAAGTAATGTTGTGTTCCACTTCAGGAGACGTCTGTCTTGAGTTCTCAGCACATGGTTTGCATCTCTTGAGAAACTGGAACGACTCCAGGAAGTTTTTTCCGTAATTTTCAAGGAAGACGCAATAAATGATTGGGTTGATTACAGGGTATAGGTGAAAGAGGAAAACTGCGCTAAATATATATATATATATATCAGGTGCCTTGATGCATAGGGTCGGTGAGAAGGCCAGACAAACGCATTAAGTAACAAATAGATATTAGCGGTAAGCCATGACACGAGAAAAGCATACCGTATGTTATACGTCTGTTTCGCATGGCTCATTTTGCAGCTTCCGAGGAGAAATGAAAGTTGACTCCCTGTCTGTGGAGGGTAATGATGATGACGAGTAGAGATTGGTGATGAGTAAGAACGGTATGATGCTAAAGGCGACAAGGAAGATGGTGTGCTCGATTCTAACCGCTTCTGCGTGATCAAACGCCGGCTCGCAGCTGTAGGTACAATAGGGTGTTGTTAATTTGTGGGTGAGTTTATACGTATAAAGCAGTAAAGATGGGTGAATCGCTGCCATCAGCCAAGTAAAGGCAATAACAATGAAGCATGCCCTCTTACTACGAATGGGATGGTTTTTCATTGGCAAAGCAACACTGAAAAATCGCTCAATTGCAATAATTTTTTAAGTCAAGCGGCCAATAAACATCTTTTATCCGCAGGCTGTAAGAAAAAATTGGAAACAGTACATCAGAAACAGTCATACTTAAGATAAAGTAATTGATGGTTGTTCGCATGTTAGGATTTCTGCAGATAACGAAAACAACCAGACAGTTTCCCCTAAAAGTGAGGATCATCAGAACAGAGTAAGCCATGGCCTTCATTACTTTAACCGGGGTTGATTCCAAGAATGGATCGCAGTCTTGTGTTGGTTGGGAAAGAGTGGAGATTATTGTTGTGTTTGGCTAAAATGAATTGAAAAACGGAGTTTCAGTGAGTATATTGATGAAAAGACTAAATACTAACATTAAAAACACAAAAACTAAATATACCATCTATAAAAAGATTAACTTATAAAAAGATTAACAAGCTTACACTAGCTAGAGCTTGTAGAATTTACATGCAAATTTACTTTCTGCCCCTGAGTGTTTTTCAATTCTTGTTTCTATTCGTTAAAAATCTTTAACAACTATATCCCAGGAGCGCTTTTGATATGAGATGGCTTTTAAGAATCATCTTGTGTCTAACAAGCGCGAATGATATAAATTGTTTTTTTTTTAAGTTTAATGAACTCTAATTGAAAAATACATAGTTTGTACAGTTGTTTGTCTTGTGCACACGGTTCTTAATTTATTGAACAACTACTTGTTACCACACGGAACGACTATTTTGTCGAGTTTCAAACCTGTTATTAGACAGAAAAGGAAATAAGATGTATTTTTTGCTACAAATTTGAACTCGTTGACGAGAACCTCTTTCTCACTTTCGAAATCTCCAAATAAAGTTCTGCAATATCTATAATGTCTACCTTTTGATAGTTGGACTTATGAACTTTTCCAAATCAGATACCAGTCCTTTCTGTAAAGAGCTTGAATGCCCTGATGTTGTCGCCAACTGACTGAAATATGGGAAGAGCCAATGGCAGCAATAATGTGATGTGGGTGGCCCAGGGGCAGCGAAGCTGGAAAACGAACGGAATCCACGGACGGAACGGACGGAAACCACGTCAAAATCGAGCAACTATTCCATTCCCGTTTGTTAGATATTTTAGCTAGCATCCAGGATCTCTCTTATAAATGTAATAGATTACGTGACATCCATCATGCCTTGAAACTTTTCAGACAGTTTCTGAGAGTTAAGGGGAAGTTCAGTATTTGAAATTTTGGCGGATTTGTTGTCTATCGGCACTGAAACTACAGGATGACAAGGACAAATAGTGAATCTGATAATGAGTTTGTAGGACACGTAACCAAACATCAAGCACACCATGCCAAGAAAGTCAGATCATGATCAATTTAGAGACTGCACTTAATAGAATAAGAAATATGAATGCATAGGTTGAGCCAGACAGTAGAGCTAGTGCAAATATCATAGATAAGTATCACTTTAGAGCACTTTAGCATAGATCAAAAGAAATGTAAGAGCTGTTCCCAAGGTAATTCTCAAAGTTGAAACACTCGAATCAGACCTAACAGTCAGAGGTGAATTCCAAGTCACACTGAAAACAACAACTGCAGAACTGAGAGCAAGTTTGTACTTGTTGAATCAAGATGGAACTATGCCCTCTATAATACTTGGGAAACTGGACGATTAGCTTATTTAACCACTGAAACGGAACTTGCTCTTCTTCCCAGATCATTTGGATTTTTATACAACTGTCGATTGGCTACGATGTTGTCGAAGCCGCCTGCTTTTCCATTTTTAGGGATATAATACTCTGTCTGACTTCTTCTTCACTGATAAGCTCTGTGCTAATTTCGTTATTACCTGGGATTGCAAATTTTTAAATCTATCGTTATTGGATCTGTCGGTACTGCAAGATTAAGGATCTCTTCGAAGCCTTCTTTCCATCCATCTAGTCGAGATGATTCCTTGGTGATGGTGTTCCCTTCTTTATCGTTGATTGCGGTGGGATTTCGGAACTTGGCGTTGCAGAGTTTCTTTTCTATTTACCATGTCTGCCGCTTTCTAAGCATCATCAATCAGGTAAAAGTCATTCATAGATTTTTCTTAACTTCTTTGTCTTTTTCCTTATACTTCATTCGAAGTTGGTTTGGGATCCTTTCCGATTTCGCGTTTCGCACTTGAACCTTTAGATGTCTCCAATCGTCAGTCACGGACCGCGAACCTTGACTGATCCACGGTTTGCTGCCCCGACCGACAAAGTCGATATCATATAATTTGATAATATAATATGAAAGGAAATTTGAAAAAGTGAAAGTGGGAAATTTACCTGTCAATCACACAATGAACTTACCACATGACTAGGCATTGGCGGATTTTGCTTTAAAAATACCATGTAATGCTACAAAGTACAAGCAGTGCTCGAAATTTTGCCAAATTATGCCAAATTTAAAACTAGGTTGGCGTTCAAGCATTGTGGCGGGAGCGCGGGCTGCCTATGACTGGCCAGACCTGCTGTTCGTGCCCGCAGTGCAGTCAGCGGAGTATCGCAAATTAGAGAAATGGCGGACGAACCGTAAAAATTTATTTTTTGAAACAAAAAGTTTCTCAGTGAAACTGCACATTATGTGAGGGCTAGATTGAAGTTATTGAGGTAAGTTCGAAAAGTTTGTTGAATAAAATTTTGCCCCCTTTCTGAGTATATCGGAGATAACGCTGCACCGAGCTGCTGGTACGACACACGTGCAAACAAGAGCAACCCTTCAGTATTTGTGACATTAAGACTGATTTTCTATTTGGGTTTACCACAGTATCAGTGTATAGTATCTGTTTATTATGGTCAATTAACTTAAGATGACATTTGCCAATCATATTTTGTATGTGTGTGTTTGACCTAGGCGGTAGCGACTTTGACTGCAAAGCTGTAGGGCCGCAGTTCAATTCCCGATCATTTCATTTCGAGTATTAAATTTGTAGCGCCTTCTGTAGCATTCAGTAATTTCAAATTTATTTGTTAGTTATCAACTCCCAACTTCTCATTACGTAATACATACAAAATAAGATATTTGTTAAGGAGAAAACGAGAGTTCACTTAATCTAACAAAGCGAAACGTTGAAGATGAAACATGAAATTCGCCAGAATGCACGGGATCCAGATTTTGCTCGAGGATGTAGTAACTCAATTCGGAGTGAGAGGATAAATGACAAAATGAGACAGAATTTAACATTCTCTACCTTAATTGTTTTTTTTTTCTTAAATAATGACAATTGCAGTGTTTGGAAATTGGAACTTTATTAAAAAAAACTTGATATTAAAACCAATTTGATAAAACCTTGCAGTTGCACTTTTTACTGTATTTTGAAAAAAAAAAGAGCTAAGGATCCAATATAGTTGATATTGTAATAACATGTGTAAAGTATACTGATCAGAAGTTATCCTTTAACTTATTAATTCAACGTAGATTATATAGAAATTTTTCTTGTTTTTTTTTGTATAACACCTGTAAGTGTGCACATATATAACTTGATAGACACAGACTGGCCATGCAACTGGACATTACAAGTTAATCTATTTTGTGCTTTTAAGCACTTGACTATTCTAGAAGAAATCATGTAATGGTTATCATGTGTCTGTCAAGTTATCAAAATATTATACTTTGGAAGTTGGAAGATAGAGAAACTACGCAAAGACATCCCCAAATTCTCTTTCAACTTCTGCATGCACCCTTGACCCTCGTGATCATGATAGACGTACAATAATCACAAGTTATTTCTTAATTCTAATATGCAGTGCTCTATTGAATGTCCATACCTGTCAATGTCATCACCAGAGGATGTGACAGATGTGTCACAACTTGACATTGACTTTGAGTCGCTCAAGAGGACCCTCGACTCAAGAGGCAATGTAGTGTGTCCCAGAGTGGGCTGCTCTCAGGACTTCAAGTCCATTTGGGGATTGAAGTATCATCTGCGCAGGTGTAATCAATTTGGAATAAGGTTTACCTGTGATCTCTGCGGTCAAACATTTGGTTCAAGGGTAATCTTGAGACAGCATGTGGTCATTTGTGAACTTCCCACAGGTGAGTTAGACTTGTTATTTTATTTTAACCATAGCAGCCACAAACTTGAAATTTCAGAGTATATACAGAATGTATGAGCTTTCATATCTAGCAGAATTTGACCTGGAAAGATGGTAGTAATTATCTTAGTTGAAGGGCCTTAGTGCAATAAAATCATGTTTACAAGTGATTTTGAATGAAATTCTAAATTTTCCAGTGGCTAGGAAGTGGTTATAGGGATAATTCAGGGAGATTTATGAACTTGATCAAAAGTAATTTGATACATCATTTTGTCAAGTGCAAATACAATTATGTGACTTTGTATGAGACATTAAGTTCTCCAAAAAGTTATGAAGAGAGGTGTTAAGGATCTAATGACTTATATGGAGAGTTGAAAAGTCACTTAAAAGTAATTGTTTTTGCAAGTTAGACCCTTCGACTATAAATAGAGAAGACATTTTGTATTTTATTGTATTGTAGTTTGTGGAGGTGATTTATAGAATCAAGTTACACCTACCTTCAAGGGTTAATAGAAATTTGAGGAGTTAAAGATTTCAAAGGAGCATCGGGCTAGACTTTAAACTCCAGAGGGGTGAGGAATTTGTGGGGGGTAGGGAAGGGAGATTCAAACCAAAGCTTACTCCTTAGTGGTGGGGGCGGGGGGAGAACATAGTACATCTTGCACATACTTCAACTACTCAGACACATAATTTCATATAAAATTTAGGAATTTAGTTACAACCCTGAAAAGCACAGGATGATTGGTATTTGCAATAAGTTAAACTATAAAGAATAATGTTTTAACTGTAGGTCAATGCAAAGTCTGATGTGATGCAGTTCAAGTTGCAGAACTCTTTTGTCTTTGAATGTTATTGCTTGAATTATATTGGTTGAACAGAAAGTCAGTCAGATCTGGATGAAAGTCGAGCTCTTGTCGAAGAAACTCTAAGCAGGGAAGACAAGGAACAAAGTGGAGGAGCAAAAGAAAAAGCAAAGTCAGAAGAAATGCACAATGGGCAAGACAATAAAACACCCAGGCGACCATCAAGGTTACGCCAGAAAGCTGTTGTAAAAATGGTAATAGAATCCGAAGAGGAATCTGATGAAGGCTCAGTAGAATCGGCCTCCAGTAGTAGATCAGCTGAAATGGAGAAAAAGAAGGTGCAAGGACAAAGCCTAGTGGGTCGGGGGAAAAGGCGTGGTAGGGGTCGACGCCGGGGGGAAGAAATTGGAGGAGAAGAAAGAAAGGAGGAAGAATCGGCCAGAAGAGGGAGAGGAAGGGGCCGAGGAAGGGGAAGGGGCCGAGCTAGAGGGAGAGGTCATAGCAGGGGAGAAGAAAAAGGAGAAGAAGGAAAGGAAGAAGAATCAAGGGGAAGAGGAAGGGGAAGAGGTAGAGGGAGAGGGAGAGGTCGTGGAAGAGGGAGGAGGTCAGGAACAGATTCGACAAATGAAGTTGAAGGTATTCACCCTTCTTTAAGTTTATATGTTATCATTGTAGAAAATTATTTGTTGATTGGTAATTAAGCTGTAGTGTATATGGCTGTAACAGCATAAATTATTACTGGAAATGCTTGTAGCCATATACAAAATGAGTTCCATTCTTCTTTATTTTTTGTGTGTGCTTTGACCACACTTAATTGACTTGACTGCTTTCGCTAAACCTCTCGGTGCTGTTTGCGTTTATCTATGTGCTCCTCCACTACATACACACTGCATACACAAAGTAACCCTCATTAAAAACATGAAAATGCTGCGATGTGTCTGTGTGGGCTCATTGAAACAAACGATAATTAATCCGGATGAATCTGGGATGAAAACACTTCAAAAATGATCATTTTTAACTGCCAGTTTCCTATTTCACTGGCAGAAAAAGGAAGGACTTAAAATTTAAGAAAAATCAGGAAAATCTTTTGAAGTAAGCTATTTTTTGTTTCTTATTGTGTTAGTAGTGGCAGTTTATGTGAAAATTGTGAATTATGCGGCATTATGTGATTTTTGGTCGATTATGTGGGATATCATGATCGCATAATATCAGATGGCCTGTCTACAGTAATAAATTATAGCTTTTGATATTATAATTTTTAATTGACTGCAAAACCCATTTTGTTATAATCAGAAACAAAAATTGTATTGTACACATGTTGTATCTTGCTTTTACCACCAAGTTAGAGTTATCACTTTTTTGCTTAAATTCACTGGAATTCATTTAGAGGTGACAGGCAAAAACTACACAGTTTGCAACATTTATCTTGTCTCCATAAAGTAAACTATTGTACAGATGTTACAGTAGGTTAACTAACACCCGATTTGGGCCGTCTGTGGTGTATTTATTCAACAGGTGCGACTACTAAATCAGATTCAAGTGGTAGAGATGAAGAAGATATTGTGAAACTGGTAAGAATCATGCATTGAACAAGGCCACAACCCTGACCCAAACCCTCACCATACCTCTGTTAGTGCTCTTCTTTATGTTGTAGATATCCATTACCCAAACTACACTCACCAGTCAAAACAGTCCATTTGTTGCTTACTGTACATCTGTCCCCAACCCTCACTGTCCCTCTGTCAGTGTTCTGCCTTGCCCTATCTACACTCACCAGTCAAAACAGTCCATTGGTTGTTTACAACTGTCCCCAACCCTCATTGTCTCTCTGTCAATGCTCTGCTTTATGCTGTAGCTTTCCACAACCCCATCTACACTCAACAGTCAAAACAGTTCATTTGTTGTTATCATCTGTCCTAACCCCTCACCATCCCCCTGTCAATGCTGTGCTTTATGCTGAAATGTTCAAAGCCCCATCTACACTCACCAGTCAAAGTGGTCTATTTGTCATTAATTTTATATCTGTCCCAACCCCTCAACATCTCTCTGTCAATGCTTTAATGCCTTATATTGTAAATATTCAAAGCCCAAGCTTTACCCATCAGTCAAAACAGTCAATTTGTTCCTGAGAATTGAACTGCATGTGGCTACCATTATCCCCAAAGGCTGTGAACTATTCCACTGCTCTTTGTAGTTTACAGTTCTTTTCATTCAATGTTGTTTTATATCTTTTGCAAGAAAAGGAGCTAAACAGAAAGGCTCTTTTACCGATGTTATTGTTTCAAGAAAACTATGCTTGTATATGTTGTTGCCATAATAATTCATCATCTCTAAAATGCTTGACAAACTTGTTTCTGTCTTTCTTTCGATATTTATATATATTTATAATTTACACAATTCTTTTTTTTTCTTTTTCGTATTTTTTCCCATTTAATTAGTATGTTATAAGTGGGTTCTTTTCCCTTCTTTTTACTATGGAGCTAACTATGGCTTTGTTAACTTAAACTATTCCAGACTCTTCTTTACTTGTAAAATAAATAACTTATTGAGAAAGGAAAATAATTTTGTTGTTCAGATGAAAATTGAGAATGTCTGTCAGTATGTCAATGCTTTTTTTGACAGGTTTCAATAAGGAAGCATAATATAATGTACTTGAAAACAAGTGTATGTTAGATTTATAATAACTTGAGTTACAAATAAATTTGCAGAGGGTAATTGTGAAGAGAGGAGGAAAACTTCGCTGTAAATTACCAAATTGCAGGGCTTCATTCACCTCAGTCAATGGATACTTGATTCACAAAGAGAAGTGTGGCAAATCCATTGAAGAGCAAACTAAGTATCGATGTGAGATCTGTGGGAAGGAATACACTTCTTTTCCTGGGCTCAAATATCACAGTAAAACGCATGAAGTCGAGGTAGGTACAACATAATAAATGTAGAAAAGGAAATATTTGTAATATGTAATATCAGTGTTGAACAATTGTTAATCCATTTTGTCCCAAGGGGAACATACAGTAGGGTAATTACAGTGACTTCCTCAGTCTTGTGCAACATTCTTTACTTCTCCCCAGGTTTTGCCAATTTTTCTCAAGTCTGATGTTAGCCCTCTACGCCAGGTGTTAATGTCCTTATATTCCTCATTCCTTTTCTGGTGGAATATTTGGCTGAGAACATCTTTACTGGCTTTCTTGTCATACATTCCCTCTTTGCTTGGTTAGAATGTTTTCCTCCTCTTCTAGTCTGAGACAAATAAGAGGGTCTCTGCTAACTGTAACTGTTTCTATAACCGCATTTATCCACTGGTGCCGGGTTGGTTGGCCCTCCAGCTTCACCACAGCCCAGTTTGCCGACTTACGCTGGTACCAGGCTCCACAACAAGGACATAGGGTTGGACTTTGGAGCCTAGTTGGGGACTAGAAAAACTAATGAAAATGTGCTCCTACTGTACTAGCCCCTATACTAGTCATGCAGTTAGCTTTTTGGAATGAACTAAGAAATAGTGTTGAGAGATTAGCAAATCTAAGCTCAATAGTTAGTGCCTTGTCCTTGTAGGCCAGTGATAATTTATTGTGCATACTATAAGCCAATATCCAGAAAAGTTAGCATTGTCAGAGAACCTTAGAGCGAAGTAATAGTAAATCAATTATTAATAAGTGCTGACTGTAAAATTTTTGAACTAAATGAGTCAGGTGAACACCAAGGTTGCCCTATGCATCCCCCCCCCCCCCCAAGAAAATACAAGTTTCCAACAAACAGAGCACACAGAAGATTAAAGTTAAATTTATACAAAAGGCAAGTTTTTCATTTTTTATTTTACCATGGGACACCTGCAAATACATAACACATACAAAAATGGATACAGGGGGAGAGTGTATTCTCTTTAAGTAGAACTTTAAGGAATTTGTGTCACATCACATCAATTTAGAATAATTCTATAAGAGAAGGGAGGTTTTAAAGAAACAGATAGCAAAAATCAGGGATTTTCGGGATTTTAGTTTTAAGATAAGCTTTTTTTGATAAAACAAAAGAAAAAAGAAAGTTTATGGGTTTTTTTAAGATTTACCATTTTCTTGTACTCTAAATTTCTTCTTGATCTTCTCACAACCTAAGCAATAAATCAACAAATTTAATAAGCTTACTGGAATTTTAGAATGTTAATGCAAAAACACAATGTTGGGACCGTATCTCACAGTCTTCAACAGGTAGCTGGCAACGGTCGCAACATTGTGTTGTTGCATTAACTTTCTGTAAAATTCCAGTAAGCGTTTTTTAAAAATTTGTTGATTAATCTTATTCCACTGGATGACTCAAAACATTTATCTGTAAACCTAAGTTAATGTTAGTTAATGTACTTTGAAATTGAATTGCTTTGAAGGTGTTTATTGATGGCAGTGTGATGTCAGGTTCATGTGAAATATTCTAGGCATTACCCTCTTACAACAAGAATTCAAATTGCTTTTAACGTTACTTTATTGTTTTCTTGATCTTCTTGCAACCGTTAGCATTGTTGATTTTGTGTAGGTTCCAACTCCAGTAGAGGAGATCGTTGTTGAGACGGAGCAGAGTTTGGAAGAACAATGTGTGTCCCCAGCCACAGGACGTGTAATACGAAGGGCAGCCTCAAGGTTAGCAACATGTCATAAACAAGATTTGGATTTTGCACTTTCGCACAATTAGGCATGGAAAGTTCTATTTCTTGAACTAATTTTAAAGATTACTTAAACTGCTATCAGATAATTGAATTTGTAGTTGCATGTTATAAGGTTAGAAGTGAACAAGAGATGAAATGGTGAACATAACTAACTAATGAAAATCTTCAAAGGTAAATGATTTATGTTTCTGAAAATGCTTAAACTTGTTTGTGGTGATATTTTTTAGTAAACTGTTTTACTATATACAGTACTATGCACTAACATCATTAATTTTTGATTCACAATGTTTTAAACATCATCTGTTGCAAACTACTAGAAATTTTATTCATCAGATTATTTTCTTCTGACCAATTTTTTCCTTTGATACCGTTTTTCTACAGTTTTATTTTTAAATCTTTCTAGTCATGTTTAACATAGCCATGAACTTTTTGTTCTTTGATATTTCTAAACTTGAGACCTTGATTGTATGAAGTGTTTAAGAATATAATTAAAAATTCTAAATGAAACATATTCTCAAACTAGTTTTTTTTTTTCAAAAGTTGGATGATGTTCTTTAGTAGCAAAGTGTTATAAGAAAATATTTTTAAAATCGGGTTAGGCCAGGTACGCTGGGATAATTTGGTGATTGGGAAATTTGAAGACACCAAATTACCATGTGTAGCATACCTGGCCTGACTCAATCTTAATTTTTTTTTCTAATATTTGTGGTTTGTAGCTGTGCTCTCTGAAAACAAAATGTTGATTGGTTTGTTGTTTGATTGATTTTTAGTGCAATGGTAAAAGTGCAAGAGTTAGCTAAAGACAAAGCGCAGGGAATAACTTTGAAGGTGGGATCTAGTAACACTTCACAAAACTCCAGGAGCAAACAAGCCTGGAAACAGTTCATAATCAATACGCAAACCAACTTTGTTACTGATGCCCAAAGGCAAGAGTGGAGAGCAAAAATAAAAAAGGAGGGCTTTGTTCATTGTTTCAAAAAGGTAAGTATGAAAACAGAACAGGGTGGATCAACAAATGCCATTGATTATGAGACTCGTGCGAGTACTTGATGTAATGTTTAGCTGGCAGAATATTTTTTTTTTGCCCTGAATAGTGTTTGTGTTTCTCTCAGTTCTATAAACTGGTAGCTCAAGTGACAAGATTTGCAACATCAAGCCAGCTTGAACTGGGAATCTTTTATTGGGGGGAGGGGGAGGGGGGGGGGTTGGACCCCCTACTTTCATAGTCCTAAGTGCCTCGATTGTACCCAAGGTCAACATACAATCCTCCCCCCTCCAAAAAAAAATTGTCCAGCTCACAGGCTTGATGTTGCTAACAACCACGCCCCCCCTGTAATTCTTTCTTAGTCAACTATTATGTAACTTCTGTTGTATCAAAAGATTATTAATGAGATTTTCTGTATTTACTTGATGTAAACTCAATCTGCAGACAGTCCTTTGAGGACTCATCAGTGCTTCTCAGAGTAGATCTCAAGACTGAATATTTAACAGTTATTCCAAGAGCGTGCATTGGATATTAGATGGTAAATAGCCGACGAGGCGCAGTTTGGACCTCCTACTCTCATAGTCCTAAGTGCCTCGATTGTACCCAAGGTCAACATACAATCCTCCCCCGTCCAAAAAAATTGTCCAGCTCACAGGCTTGATGTTGCTAACAACCACCCCCCCCCCCCCCTATAATTCTTTCTTTGTCAACTATTATGTAACTTCTGTTGTATCAAAAGATTATTAATTAATGAGATTTTCTGTATTTACTTGATGTAAACTCAATCTGCAGACAGTCTTTTGAGGACTCATCAGTGCCTCTCAGAGTAGATCTTAAGACTGAATATTTAACAATTATTCCAAGAGCGTGCATTGGATATTAGATGGTAAATAGCCGACGAGGCGCTTCTATAAATCATCTCATATGCAACAAGCGTGAATGGAATAATTGTTTTATTAAATTATATTAGTTTTCTAAACTCTTCCATACTTAAAAATAACAGCTAAATTTTATTCAGAACCTATTTTTTGGCTTTGCAAAC
>JAOBAT010055613.1:0-27841 GCA_026413305.1 Hydrozoanthus tunicans
TAGAGGGGGCATAACTGGTAGATTTTAGCCTAACAGGTTCTTAAAATTTAGGTTCTTACTCGCAGGGATTTACTGTAACAGCCATGCTATTTACAAGGAGTTCAATTGTTGAGTATGTGTTTTAATTCTTTATTATATCAGCTTTTTACTATATATAACTCATTGTGCTCCTTTGAACGCTTGCACCTGTAGATCCTACACATCTTTTGCATCACAACTGGAACAACGCATTCATTTGAAGTGAAGGAAGGAGAAAGGTGAATATAAATTAGACCTGCAGTACCACTTCAAACACGCAATAAATTTTACATTTTACGATATAAGTTTAAACTGAGTAGCCGTTGTTACCACAATTGGTGCCCTTGGGAATCACGTTTGGTGGCCCAAGGAACCTTATTTGGTACCCCTGGAAACCGCATTTTGTACCGTTTGATACCCAAGGGAACCACACTTAATAACCTAGGGAATCACATTTGGTACTCCAGGGAACCATAAATGTTACCCCAGGGAACCACATTTGGTATCAGAGGGAACCACTATTGATATCGTAGGGAACCATATTCGGTACCCAAAGGAACCTCCATTGGTACCTCAGGGAACCGCATTTGGTACCCAAGGGAACCATATTTGTCACCCTAGGAAATCACATTTGGTACCCCAGGGAACCACATTTGGTTCCCCGGGATCTTGTTTGATACTCAAGGAAATAACATTTGGCACCCCAAGGAACCATATATGGTAATCAAGGGAACCACATTTGGTACTCAAGGGGATCACATCTGGTACCCTGGGAACCACGTACAATCTTTTTTTTCAGTCTGAGAAGCCTACAAGAAAAACTTGAGCACGGAACGGGAGTAGCTGTCGATCAGCAAGAATTTACTCTACAAACCGGAGATTCTGTTGATCCGGAAGAACCTGTGGTGCAGTATTGGAGGGAACAGGTAGATAACTTGTGCTATAAAGGTAATGAAGAAACCAAAACCTGCTGAAGTTTTACGAATGTCTTACCAAAGATTTTAAAGAAAACATTCTTGGCGCCCATTGGAAAAAAAATTGAATTGAATTTTAATGCAGCAGTGGTGAAGAGGGTAAGAAAAATTTTTGTTTGAATTTGTTATCATGTATTGAACTCATTGGTTTTGTGTTTGATTCAAATCAGGGTGGAGAAAAGTGGATGATGTTCATGTGGCATAAGAGTGAGTTGCAGAAGTGGCCTTTATTGCAGCCAAGACCTCTTCCCCAAAACGTCCAGGAATTTAGTAAGTAGATACAATTCATTGGTTCTTTTAGGAATTTCGCCCGTTATCAAATCTGAGAACAAATACCAGATGTAAGGTTGTGTGTGTTTCGGCGTGTAAAATAATTGATCCCCAAACAGAAAGAGTTGAATTTTGAAAGTTACAATGCAACAAAACTAATGCAAATGAAATGTTAGGAGCTGAATTCTAGGACTTCAACAAGAGCACAGGGTTTGTACTGGTCCTGGAAAACCTTGGAAGACATGGAAAAGCAATAACTCAGTTTCAAGGTCTAGAAAACCTGGAATGATACTACAAGACTTGTAAATTTCTGGAGAAATTAGTTTTTTTTTAATGTGAAGTGAAAAATATATCTTTCTTTTCTTCATGTTCTTAGTTTTTAACACCAAAGAAAAGATCGTATTGATACAAAAGATTGTATTGCTGCATCAAGGCAGTTTTATTTAGTGTGTTGAATCATGGTCCAAAATTTTACGAACCCTCTAACAGCATCTAAGCCAATCCGAAAAAGTCTTCCCTTCCACCACTTTTTTCCAAACTGTTCATGATTCATCAGGTCCGCTCGAGAAAAAGATACATGGTCTCTTGATTAAAGGAACTTAACATTGTTGGCGTGCCTTGATGCAGAGCCTGACATCAACTGCTTTAATTCATTGGCCCGTTAAGTAAATCTCGCGGCTTGAGTGGTCCAGTATAAACATCTTTCACCATTTTGTAGACCTTCCTTATCTTTCCACGACTGCATTTTCGTCTAAGTTGCTGCCTCGACGGGGCCATCATTTTAATAAGCCTCCTGGCCCATACTTTCCAAGACGGAGTAAGAGCGCCCCCAAGCTGTCTGGTCAGCGTTAATGTTAAGCCCAGTGGATGACATTCAAAGACCTAACCAACTGAAACAACTTTATTGAGCTACAAATGTTGTTAAGAACGCGTTCAGTTTACTGGACGAGTGTATTACTGAAATCAATGCTGTAAAAAATTGTTAGGCAGGTAGCTTTAATGGCATCAATAGGATCGCTACTAATAAGTTATTCGGATTTTTCTCGCAGTTAAAGAACCAGGAACATGTTTGGCATACCAAGTATGTTTTTTAATCATCTGTATTGTTCTGAGTTTTTGTTAAAGTCTGTAAATTTCGTACTTTAATTCGCCTTCTAATTTTCACAACGCTTTGCTATTTGTAACAGCATTTGAAAAAGGTGCACGCCTACACTTTGCATTTTTGTCAAGATTTGACGAAGAGCTGCAGGACTCTTCTGCAAGGAGAGGTGGCTCTTGTGTAAGTAGAGGCAAAGTTTAACTTGAAAACCGTTTAGCCTACGTAGTATCTTCTTTATTATATGTATGTCTTTTTTTCTTGAATCGGCTGACTTAATCTTTAACTATATGAAGCCGTTTACCTATTTTAATGTGTATCATAATTGACTACAAATCCCGGTTATAAAGTCCGTTAAGAATCTTCTTACTTCCTATTTCACTAGGCTTCTGCAACCTCGTTCCCAGGGTTTTTCCCCCTCCCTCTTCTCTCTTGGGGGAGGGTGGAGAGTGAGACCCTGGGAACAAGGTTGAGGCTTCCATACTACCTAGCTGTCTGCATAAATGAGTTGGTTTTCCAGTTTCGCCTTGTGAAAGTGTTGTAAATATTGGTTTGCTAATTTTTTTTGAAATTTTAAAAGGTCGTCTATGATATTTTCAACATCTTGCTTCGTTACAGAATACCAGTGGTTGTAAATAAAAAGGCATCTTGTAGTGTCTTCGTTTTGTTTACTTCTTTGTTATTTGCGTTGTTCTTTTTTCCCATTGTTCCACAACATGCTAAAACTTCGAGAAACCTAGTCAACGCACAATTAAGATAGTGAAATTGGCCGAGCGGAGACTGCAAGCAGGCTACGAGCAACCATTCGTTACAGTAATGCAGATTTAAGCTAACATGTAAAGCTCACACGAATAAGTAAATGTACTGGAACAGTTCTGGTCTCAATACAGAACACTCAGGCCATTTATAATTCTTTTAAAATTTAAGGAGCTTTCTAGTTTTACGAAATTGTTTTCTCTCAAAAGTTGGTTAATGCACATGAATGGCCATGTAAAGGCAACGAAACCTCTCTTTTTAACTTTTATTTTTTTATCTAGAATTTCACAACAGAAATCAAGAACAATAAGGAATTACAGTGTGTGGTATCGACAGTATCGCAAATACCCTTTCTCAACAAATATCTGTGATGGTTAAGTGTTTTTCTGTTTTAACTGCTAATTCGTTCGCACAGCTGTTCACAATTCGTTTTGAGTGATTTTAATAAACAAGCTGTATGCCTTGATTGGTGAATACCCTTAGGCCTGAAACGCAGTCTCTAAACAAACATCTCTGACAAGCTAAAATGCACGGTTGATTACAATGCACGGTTTAAGTATAAATTTGTTTTAGTTTCTCTACTGTTTGCTCAGCCATTCACAGTTGACTTTAATTTTCAGTCGCAACCTTTCAAAACTGGAAACTTACTTAAGGAAACTGAAACAGCAAGTTATGACACAGCTTCATCGCTTGGAAGCCAAAGTGGAGATGTTCAGAATGAGGTGCGTGGTGGTAAGCTCAGATTATGAGGATGAAAGTGTATACCAAATAGCACGTTTGTTTAAACCTTAGGTGATCAACCCTTTTTGTCCCAATTAGTTTATGAACCACCGTCTGGTTAGCCCAGTTGGTAAGGGGCCAGTTTGTTGTGCGGAAGGCCCGGGTTCGATACCCACTGCCAGACTTCTTATTTCTTTGCAGAATGAGTAATATTGCTCAAAAAACACTATACTAGACATTCTAATGTACTAGTTTTAAATAATTTTATTCCTATAGTTTGCAGCTAGACATTGAACACTACTCAGACTTCGTGATGCAGTTCCGAGGTGAGTGTAATATGGTTAAAGGACAAAAGAAATTATTTTTCAACGCGTACATTAGTCTCTTCTTTAATAGTTTGCCGTCAAGTGACTAAGTGACACTATAAGTGAAATAACCTAACTTTAAAGCAATCATCGCAGGCTTAAGTCCTTTTTACCATGAAAATAAACTTCTGGCTTTTGTTTACTGCAATAGGCAAAAAAAGGTTGGTTAGACTCCCTACTTTTGAGATCTCATAGGAGTTTTATTATCAGTGTAATTAAAGTTTTTTATGTATTCCCCAATGGCTCTTTTATTCTACTACAGTCAAACTCCTGATATAGGTAGGATAGATATCTCACTAAATGGCACAACAGTACAATAAAGCTAACTATTTTCGTCTTTAAAGTATGTGTGTGTACTGGTTTCAGTTTCTTAGTTGGAAGATTCAGTTACACGTAGTGTACAGCAACCTGCAAAGTTTGCCAGTACACGATCATCTTTCAATTTCTGGTAGTCCGTTAACATTTTTCTTTTTAGGGCCTGACTATATGCAGCGGGCAGGCCCGTTTGACTTGGCTTGCCTCTCTGACGCAAGCAAAATTAAGTCATTGGGCTTACATGGAAAGCAGGCCGGCTTGGTTTGTCGAGATCTTGGCTAATGACTGCCGGGATCTCAGTTAAGCGAGCCAAACATTTCCTTGATAATTCCATCGTGATGCCTTTTAATCAGTGTCAAGGGGGGCTTGCCCGGTTAATGAGCCGACTGTGCTAGTTGCGAGTAAGCTGTAATGTCTAGCACGTATCAGCAGTTCCAGATTCAAAATTTCAGAGTTTTGCTCCATCTTTATTTTTTAGGCAACGAGGAAACGTTGAAAAGGTGGCAAAAAAGTCACAGAGAAGTTGAAGCGTTTATGGAAAAGGTGAGCGTTTTAAATTAAATATTAGCCATATCCCCATTGTAAACAAAAAAGGGAAAAAAAGTGGTGAATTTATATAGCGCTTTTTCCAAATAAATGCTCAAAGGCGCTTTACAATGATCAGTTTACCCCGAGCGGACCGGAAACATATATAGGGGCCTCAGGCAGCCGCTTCAAAGCGGTCCATGTATGCTGGTACGCATTTATCTACCCTGGAAGGATGGAAAGCTGAGAGGCCTTTAGCGGGGAAGAAAGTCGCCCAAATATTAAACCCTTGGCCAGGTCGGGGATCGAACCGGGGACCTCAGGATTGGAAGGCAGAGATCTTACCACTGCGCCAACTCCTCCGCTATATCTCTTGAACTCTTCTCGGTACAGTCCTCCAAACTTGTACTATTTGATTATTCAAGTTCAGTTTCAAATATAACGTAAAAAATTGTTTTCAAACAAATTTTGAGGTTGGAACCGGAGGAATTTGAGTTTGATGAAAATATTCTTTTTAACTAAAGGTGCAACCCTTAATCAGTCCTTTAAATCGAACATAATTTAATAACAAGCATCGTGTTGTCAATCATGATTAATATAAATAAAGGTCAGTGCCTTTTTTTTAACATAATACATTCATTATTTTTTATCGAAAAACCCACGTTAAAACCTGTTATCACTGACAGCATTATCAAAGCAAATCGAAGGGTTAACTTAATTAGTTACTTTTAATTAACAATTAAGTTAACCTTTCGACTTATTAAAAGTTTTTCCAGAAAGTGCAATACGAATTGTGAAACAAAGAATTTGAAAACTAAAATGAAATGTTTGACATAGAATACTAACACGCAGGAATCTACAGCTTCCATGGGTGCAGTCGAACAAAATAAAAAAAAACACAGTCAAACTTAAAAATTATTTCAGTGACATCAAAACGACTCAGATTCTAATGTTTTATAGTTTTCAAATAAAGTGTATATCAACAATCTACAGTCGTTTTTCTTGTATTATTTATACCGTGAGTAGGTGCACACACTAGAACTGGAACAGAAGGCCGAGATGCTTCAAACCAGGACAGCAGAGTTCCAAAGGACACAGGAAATATTATCGAGAGAAAGAGCTGAATTACCCTCAGACAGAATGTATGTTGAATAATCAAAAGATATTTGTAAAATAGCTTACTCCAAGATGGTGGACAAGTTAGCAAAATTAAGTATTTGTTTTGACATAATTCATACCAGACCCAAACAAATTACCTGAAGATTCAAAGAATTTTAACCTTCTCTTTACCGATGCTCTGGCAAAGTCCTTCAATGGTAGCTTTTACTTAGTTTACTCAGGGTTTCCTTTAAAAACTTTTTATAGAGAGTTATTTTTTATCTTAGAAACAATTTTTCAAGGTTTTGCTGTGTTACGACAATTTAAGAACTTGGATTCAATGATAAAGTGTGGGATCACAGTAGCGCATTAGTTGTATTCGGTCACATTACACCAAAATACCTTTCATGAACTATATACATGTGCTATCCTTCACTTTTGACAACAACTCGTATAAAGGATGCTTCACTTTCTTTCTTGCTTTATCAAAAATGTCATCGCCAGAACTCTTCTAACAACAAGAAATATATTTACGATTGTGACAACGGGTAATAAAGTTCGAGCCCGGTTGCACGAAGTCTGGATAAGCTGTCCGCCGGGCAAATGCTTTCTATTTTATGCAGTAAAACTATAATGAAAGTTAATTGACCCTTTAAACCATTACTTTAGGAGTCTTCCACTCACTTATCAACCAGAGAAAGAGAAATCAACAAAGAGTCAAACAATCTTTGGGTTGACCATTAGCTTTTATCCAGCGGGTAGTTTATCAATGTTTCGTACAACCGGGCCCAGTACGGTAGTAAGTTCCGATTCGCTAGCACCATAATCAGTTAAACCAGTGAGTTTACAAGTAACCAGAGTTATAATATTTCCATTTTTTTAGACTGGGTGAAGCTATCAAGCTCTATGACGACCTACGACGTTCACAAGGTACATTTCATAAACCTATTCGGCAGTATACGTCACGTCTGTAACGAGGCTACGAATTGGGTAAAAAATACACCGAGAGATGCCATACGATGCACAAAGATCCATTATTTCTGCATTTTTAACATTATTGGCAGCAGACGATTTCTTATTTCATAGTTTTCCGGTGTAAAAAATTTAAAAAGAAAACCTGGTTAAGGTAAAATAAAAGGTTGAGATGAGATACTTGTCCAATTTCCACAGCCTTTGAAATGTTTTCCGATTTCCTTTGCTAAATTCGAAGCAAGGAACGCAACATTTTTTTGTTAAAATAACCTTCCTGCATCCATACTGTTCACCGCTTTCTTTTTTAAACGAATCATATCACGTGTTTGATCATAAAGTTGAGACGCTAATAAAGATGTTTGGTTATTACTCAGTCAATTTTACACCGTTATTCAAGCTAGTTTGCTTCTTATTTACTGATAGCTAGCTGCTTCAAAACAAACCAGAAGTAGTCACATCAGTATCGGTCTACCAATCAAATAGGCAGCGTAAGAGTTTTTGGGAGAATATTTTTTGAACATAACAGTTTTTTCCGTTATAGTACCTCGTAGAAAAACAAAAGTATTTGTCAACTCACCAGTTGTGGTTTTTTAAAGGTTATTTTTCCGTTTTCTGGTTAACTGGAAGTCCTTAAGGTTTTCATTGTACATTTAACAATTCCATATTTTTTCATGTATTTTCAGATAAAACGAAATTGGAGAATTGTTTCAAGCCATGTCAGATTGTGGTGAGGTGCAGGGACGAAGTAGATAGGCTGCACAAAGAGGCTTACACTAATTTAAGGTATAAAGTACCTGATTGTATTTTTGTAAAAGAGTTCTGATCATTTCTTGGTCATTGAGTTTAGGTTTTGCAAGAGCTACTTTCTTAGTCTTCTTAAAGGAACATATTTTTGTTACCTTTTTAAAAGAGAAAAAGGTCTGCGATTACTGTGCGTTACTATTTTTAAATAACTTACCAGCGAGATTGTGATACACACGTCTGCAGTGCATTCGTTGTTTATTAAAACATATAGAGAAAAGCAGACTTTTCTTTGAAAAGGCTTTAAAGGTGTTACTACAAAACAATAATAAAATAGTTCGAAATAGTTAGAAGTTTTCTTATATGATTTAGTTTATCGTTTTAACACTTTTAAAGACATATCAAAAGAATTTCTGGTTTAACACAAAAACAGTGTTCTGACAAGTCTTCAGGCCTAAAGCTGAGCTAATCCAAATGTTTAAAATACTGCTGTTTTTTCTTAGACTGCCTTGTCATAAGAATTTATAATTTATATATTTTTTTGTTTCGTAAACACACCTACGTGCTTACAAAAAACAGATTCGGATGGGGCCTTGCCGCTAGAAATAATTCCCTCACTCGAATCTGTATGTTGTATTGACACATACGCCACTAAAGAGCAACACCATTTGATTACACCCTTCTTCAACTGGTATAGCTTAAACTTCCTTTGTTTATTAGTTAATGTGCTGACTGATAGCGAATCGTTCCTCATTCATAGAAATGTCCTTGCATGTAGACGAGATACAGAACTATTGATACCACAGTTGAAAATCCAGCTGGACTTGCTAATCGAGCAGCAAAAACATCTTCAAGAGGTATAATACACTTCCATAACACACGGATGTGGGGTATTATGAAATATAAAACGAGCCCGCGCGCTCTGTTCAGTTATAGAAACACGCGTGAACTTTTTAGTTCACGAAAGAAGTGCTTGCTGTATTAATATTTAGAGTGCGTCACCACAGCCAATCAGAAAGCGCGTAGAGATTCCTTTATTTTATAAATTAAGATAAACTAAGATTTGGTTAACTCTTGTATGAATTTAAAGGATGGGATCCATGTTTTTATGCGTTTTTTAATATAAGTTCATTATGCAATTCTGCATGTTTTTTAAAACGGTGTTAGAGAACCTGGGCGAGTGTCTTAAGTAGCTTTCCATCAAATAGCTTTAGTATAGTAATAAAAAATGGCAATACCAATAGTAGCTCACTATTGAAAATGTGTACCATGTTTAATAGTAGGGAATTTACGTAGCATAGACGGCAACACAGACGACTGGACGATCGCTTGCAAAAAAATATTTCTTGCTTTTCCTTTCCGACCATGTCTGGTTCGTTTGCCCTCTCTTTTGTATTAGTAACGCTCTGTAAACAGAAAACGATTAAAGCTCCCTGTAAAAGATAAAAGAAGATTGAGAAGATTTTCTGTATATCGTTCCCGTAGTCGTAAGAACTCCAAAATTGAGCTTTTCACGTCTTAATTTTGAAGACGACAGCGTGCAGGTGACCAGCACGGTGCATTTCAACGTGCAGCTATGGTACTCGCTATTGTTTTCTGCCGTCGTCCTCGTTGCTTAAACTCCCTAATGCTTCCCACCCTTCTTGCTTCTTAGTTTCAGCAGCAGAGACAAAACGATATATGGAATTTGGCTTTGTTTAAAGAAAAGGTAAGGCAATGTTTCTTGTTTAATTTGTTGATCCTTGCAGGCCAAAATACGATCAGTATCAATTTTCCTTTTTCCAATTGTCATGTTTTGTGTATGATATTCAAGGAGAAGTTACATGTTGATATGCTCGCAGAGGCTCAAAAGGTTAACCCATTCATTTCTAATAGTACAAGTTGATACGTTCGCAGAGGCTCAAAAGGTTAACCCCTTCATTTCTAATAGTACAAGTTGTTTTGTAACTTATCAAGGTGCGGGTTAGGTTAAGGTTGTGTTTGTTTTTGATCTTGCAAATTTTGTGGTTGTTGAGTACATTTCATTCTCTCAAAAACAGAGTGTTCACCCATTTTGCATTGATATTTTTGGGCGGGAATATAGGAACAAAAGAATATAGATAGGACCGATACACGTTTTGAAGGTATAGGTTAAAGCGCAAGTTTATGCCAGGTGTTGAAGACTTTAGAGAGATTGTTCACCTGTAACTCTTGGCACAACCTTGGACGGATCCATGATACGCTTGAGTCTGACTTTTTGATGCTTCTAACTACGAGAAAATTCCGGTGTTGCGATTTTTTTTCTTCGTTCGATTTCGATTGTAGTCAAAATCACAAAACTAAATAAGTTGCCGAGTCTTTGACGAGTACTAATGATTTACAAGTTCATCCGTATGTTAGACCAGAAAGACTTCCTTAGGATCATAAGGTATTCTGCGATCGATTCGAAAGTCTTTTTGAAGATGTTTTATTCCTTCCGTAGCTTCAGTAGCAGTCTCTTTGTCAACGTGCTAGGTTAGACAGTAGGAACCTTAAGCAACGAAGACGGGACCGCCCACGACGACGGCAGAGAACAGTAATGAATACACCATCTGCACATTGGGCTGCACCTTATTGGAAAACTTCACGCAGTTTTCTTCAAAATTAAACCGTGCAAATCTCCGTTTTGGAGTTCTTTCGACTACAGGAGCAACCAACAGAATATTTGCCAATTTTCTTTTATCTTTGTGCAGAGAGCTTTAATCGTTTTCTGCTCACAAAGCGTTACCAGAACAAAAGAGAAGGCAAGCGAATGAGAGATGGTCGAAAATAACAAGCCAGAAAGGTGTTTTTGTAAGCCGTCGTCGTCAATGTTCTCGTTGCTTAAGCTCCCTAGTCTAGGCCACACCTCTTGTCAGTCATCAAACTTGTAATGTAACAAGTCGTGACCCAGATCACAGTCGGGAATTTTCATCTTTCTCTGCAGGACACGACCAGCTCATGGTCAAGTTCCTTGAGTGCTGCTAGTGTTATTGTTGTTGACGAAAACACTCGGAGTATGCAAAGGTAAGATTGAGAATAAATCTGGTATGCATCGCACTTCCTCTGACCCCACCCTCTAACGAGTCTCCCTTTCTGTTTTACCCCACCCAAGTGGAGGATTTTCCAGCCAAAATCTGTAACGTTAAAATATCAGCTCAACAAAGTACGTAACAAATGAATTTAGTTCATTAATTGTCTTTGAGTCCATGCTTTTCTCTTACTACTAGTCATAGGGTTGGTTTCTTCCCCAAGGGCCCAGGTATCGAGGTAGCGAAAGTTAAAGTGAAAGTTAAAGTGGAACTTAGTTGTTAATCTCGTATTTCATGATTACTCAGTACCGTTTATGTTATATATAATATCCGTTCGCTTCGCTTTTCGTGTTAGGTTAACGGAAATGCTGGATTCGTTGAAAGCTTCCG
Organism: Hydrozoanthus tunicans; assembly: GCA_026413305.1. NCBI lineage: Eukaryota > Metazoa > Cnidaria > Anthozoa > Zoantharia > Hydrozoanthidae > Hydrozoanthus > Hydrozoanthus tunicans. Next base: position 11,270 of record JAOBAT010055613.1, read on the forward strand.
ATGAGTTGGTAAGTTTCGAATTAATTAGAACTGGAAAATCTGCATTTTTCCATGTTGGAAGGGAACAGTGGGCGTTGATCCCAGACTGCAAATTTTGGTGTTTCATCCCGTTCCAAGAATTTTGCATTTTTCTTCACAACACTAAATAGTTTCTCAAGAAGTTTGAAGAAAATTTTAAATTAGAATAGAGGTACACTTAACTTGAAGGATAATTGTAGTTCTCTGAACCATTCGGATCATTATGACCTTATTAGTTACCCGCCCTACTTCTTGCTTCGTGTCCTCTCGCTAGTTTCCCCGCCCTTCCGTCCATCTGATGTCGAATACCGAATTTTTCACTCAAGAAGAAGAGGCTTGGCTACGCCCTGAATCGGCTTTTTATTGAATTTGCTTGTAAAAGAATCCTCCACTGTGTAACAATGTTTTCAAATACAACTTTTATTAAGCCATGTCCGTATCAGCAGCTCAAATTTGGTAACTCTACGCATATAACAAATTCCAAGCAATTTACTTTGATCAGTTTTCTTGCTTGAATTTCCCGCGCGCCGCCATTTTGATCTGTGATGTAACTTGGCTGCAGTGCCAGTATCCACTCGCGGTGAATACAATAGCAATGGACGAGAGGGGGTCTGGCATGCAACCACGTTACGTCATAATTCAAAATGGCGGCGCGCGGGAAACTCAAACTGCATAACTGATGAAAACAAATTGCTTGGCGTTAGTTATATGCACAAAAATATCAAACTTGTGCTGCTGAGATGGACACAGCCTTATTAAAAGTTTTGTTTGACACCAATAAAGTTATACAGTGGAGGATTCGATTAACAATTGTTACTTTGGAACGTGGGCAATCTGTACATGCAGTACGCATAAGGTCGTAATGAGAAGTATGATGGAAGAAAATCACAAATTCTTTATTATCTAACGACGAATTCGGAATAAGAATAACAATCTAAATGATATGTTTGCCTGACGGAGCGGATGAGTGCTGCAAAACAGGTTGCTGAACCAATAACGGTAGCTCAGGCCAGGAGTTTGTTTTTCATTTAATCGGAGAACTAGAAGTTATCTTGGCTTTATACAGACAATGTTTGTTGTTTTTTAACTCCCAGGAATTGGACTGGAACTTTCCGGAAGACAACGCGACAGACCCTCCAGAGAAAGAGTAGAAGTAGAACTTTGGAACACTCGAATGATTACCGTCAACAAGTGCACATAATAGATGAATCGTACCCACTGATGTTAATGTCGAAACACAACGAAAACAACGTGTAAGCCCGAAAGGCGCGATCCAGCCAGTTCGGCTAAGAAAACACCAAAGATCATATATTAAATTTTCTATATTTTTTTCATTGCTGAACTATAAGGTTAAACGGAAAAAAGGTAATGTAATGTAAAGCAATGTCTTTTTTGTTTTCCTTTGACCTTGTTGCAAGTTTTAGGACGTGTTTTGTCACTGCAAATTTTTCTTCAGCTTTTTGGTCGTAGAAAGTAACCGATTCAAGGATGGAATTCTAGAAAGTTAGTTCGATCATTTACATCTTTGATTATCACGCCTTCACTCTCTCGAAATGCAGTTTTCATTTCAGCAATTTGCAAAGTTTTTGATGTAAGGAAGGCAATGTAATATTCTGAATTTCAAGCGGTTAAAAGACAACGAGCTGTTACTGGTCTGTCGCTTTGCTAGCCTGGTAGCATAAGAACCTGATTATAACAAAAGAATTTTAGAAACCCCGTTTAAAAGAGTCACCTGATAGTTTTAGATACTATACACAGCTTATTTTTAAGTAGTCACGTAGTAGGTTTCATTTAGTCTTGTACATGCATGCATCTAACGTATTAAAAATTTGTAAACACATTTTATTTTCAGTTGTAAGTTCTTCAAAACTCCTTCGCGGCGTAGTCAAAAACCATGGCTGTTTGAACTTTGAAGTTTACTACCTACTGTGTCCCGAACCATCACTGTCATTTGCAAGCTTTTTTATCTCGTTTAGTTCAAAGCCTCCCTAAATACCCTGGTCGTTCAGAATGTGTTTAAAACATGTAGAATTGTTTCGCGCGCTTTTTTTTTTGAGGTGGGCGTGCGTCTCTTAAACGATTGGACTGTAGACGAGGTGGAGATTTTTATAAGTCAGTAGTCGGTGAGGCGCGAAAGGACGAATTGACTGTCAGATTCATAGAAAACGACGAGTAGTCTACTTGTTTAGGGGAGTCAGGATGGCCGAGTGGCTAGCGCTCGTGCCTCCCACAACTGTGGACCCGGTATCGAGTCCTGGTTTCCGCATGTGGGCTGAAATTTGTCGATCTCAAACTAACTCCGGTTTTCCTCCCGCAACAAAATCGACTCTCAGCTAATTCTATCTGGCTGTGGAGCTGTGCTCCGAGGTCATGCATGGGCTGTATAGCGGCAGCAATATGCGCCTTAACATGCTTTCGGTCCGACCTCGTTGAGCTGCGTCCTTCGCAATTCAGTCCATGACTGTAAGTAAGGGCTCGCTAGACATTATTGTTATTATTATTATTATTATTATTATATGTTTTCGTACAAACCAACTAGTAAACTACCTTCGAATTTAAACCAATAAAAAACGAGTCTCAAAGAATCCGCCGAAGTTTTTGTTTAAAACCATCGGCAGTTTCGCTAGTCGCTCAAAAAAATTGCGGTGCTCAAAACTGCAAATCTACTTGTTTTATATTTTATAACATTTAACATTTAACATACCCTCAACAGAAACACTACACGGATCCTTGAAAAAAACTTTTGTTTTCAGCCCGCCTCGCCACTAATGTAATTGCCTCCTTGATCCTCAACTCAGCTAAGAACGCCTACATGCAGTTCTCCGTAATGTAACTCCTCAGTTCTGTCGCATTACTCCAGTCCATTTTTTGTTCAAAGTTGATTTCCCACTCATCTCTTGCAAGTCTCAAAATAATCAACATGCCCCATCATGTCAAAGATTTTTTACTCAAAATCCGCGTGCTGATGGCTACCACCTCCGATCTGACTCGGACAATAGTGTCCCGCTATTAAATTTAAGTTCTGGGTGATGGGCTGTTGGCAGTCGCCTAAACGCCTACCCTACCCTAGCGCACCTTTATGCCTGATCGAGATATTCATGTTATGGTCTGTCTGTTGTATCCGGATCGTGTTACAAGTTAACGTGTATGAAATTTAAGTGTTGTGTCAAGAAAAAGGGACAGGAAGACGTAAAAACACGTTTTAGTTCAGTCTCAGTCTTTTGCCGTGAGACGTTTATCGTTCAAGCGGACGGGGGAGCCTGGGATGGCTGTTGGACAGGTGCGATCCTGCAAAAAAGTTGGTCAGCGGTAGTTCTATTTCTGACTATTTTCGACGCCATCTTGGTTAGTTGTATTTCTGTAATCACAGTCGTAGTTTTGTAAGAAGATTGCTAAAAGTTGACATAATTCCGAGGTAACAATCGCTAATCCTAGTAAGAAAACTTCATAAAGATGGCATCTGCAGCAGTGAGGGCGCCTATCTACTCGACAGCGGGAGCTATACCGATTAAAAATGACAAGGGTGAGTTACCAAGTTGCAATTGGGAAAAAACTTTCTTTTTTGGACGAACTTATGTATTCCCGTCCCCAACCCTATATTTTAACTAATCTTGTCGTTGATCAAACATCGTCAAACTGTCTGTAAAAAGTACGCCCATTACGGAAATTTTAGGCATTGGGGTTGACGAACGGTGTGACTAGACGAGGACTCTGTCTGAATTTAAGTGTATTAAAAAGCATGCATTTTACTTCGACTTCTATTAAAACATGTAGTACTGAATTTGATTATAGTGTATATTGATAATTTTGTTTTGTATGTTGCATATACTGATTTAAAACTTTTGTTAGTTGGTATATTTGTTTGACACAAATATTTCTAAAGGTACAACCAAAAATCGCTTAATTTTTTCGCAGTTGTAAATGGTAAAAGTTCAGTAAGATCCTGAGTCCTGTACATTGTGTTATTTTAGAAGTTGAAAAAGCCCCTTGATGTTCAGTTTGAAACTCTGAAGGATAATTTGCCGAATAAGTGAATCAAAGATTTACTAACTCATTGTTACAGCATAATTATGTCGTACACTAATTTTACATGCGTCTTAGATTTTAATACAGGTACATAAATAGTTCTTAGGTGCTGACAGCCAGTCACAAAAGTCTTAACAAAATGGCCAGCAGTTTGAAGTTTTATAAAAATCAAAGATGTCGAAAGTGCAATGAATAGCTGTAGTTCTCAAGTCTCATGCATTGAGCTAGCTAAATCCTTTCTCTAGCCTAAATGGCTTTAAGGGCCAGGGCTTATCTTCAGGCGGTTCATGAGAGTCTTTGACTCCCCCACTATAATCTATCACACCAATTGAGTGCAAGAGTCACATATTTTATTGTTAACTTATTCTCACACAAGTATGTGAAAACTAGATAATAATTATATCTACAGATGATAACAGGTTCAATTTTGTTTGAAACAGGCGAAATTACAATGCAGAAGGTAAAGGTGTCTCGTTATGTTGCCGGCAAGCGTCCTGATTATGCAAAGCATTCTGATGAGGAGGAAGAATCAGATGAGGAAGTTCTTCTGGGAGAAACATTCATGAGACACAGAGATATTGATGATGAAGAAATTGAAAAGGTAAGTTTTTTAAAATTGATACTCAAAATTATGTTTATGGAGTTTTATCTGAGCTACTTACTTATTCCTTGCTCCATGATAGATAAATCTCCAGGAAACAAAGATAATTTCTTTCATTTTTTTTTTGTTAGTGGAAAATCTATGACCATTGGAGGGTCTTTCTTCTTGTAGAGGACACTTATTTATTCAAGGTCCACATAATTAAACACTGTCCTCTACATGAAGACAAAGCCTCATTGGAATGGACTCAGGGGGGAAAAGCATTACAATAATCAATTCATCCAATCACTCCACTGCTTATCCAATTGAATAAAAGTAGATAATACCAAGTAGGTTTAATACATAAGTTTCCTTGACATGTTACAACACTCCATGAACATCCAGATAATTAATCTTTGGTTCAGAACTAACACACCTTTAAATATTGGCACTGCAATAAACATTCATTTCTGAAAACTTGAAATATTTTAAGTTGATTTAACACTCAGGTTATATAAAGAGAGCTGGAAAGCTTATTCTTGTACTGAAAAAGTATAATGTATTTAGTAGAAAAAATTGGACTCTCAAAGCAACATTAAACCTACATTGGTTGCTTTTTAAATTATCGATTAGATATACAGTTATATCTCTTGTTACTTACTGTTAGGTGTATGAAAGGGCAGAACAAACTGACAGACGTTTGAGGCGTCTCCAAGAAAGAGTCAGAGAAGAAAATGAAGATGAAGATGTGTAAGTTACAATAGACCAGGGCTTGAAGTTTATGACCAATTGGTCGCATATAGATGCGACTTGATATCTTGATTGTGCTCTTGCAAAATCATGAACGGTCGCATTTGTTAGCCTAAAAAGCTGAAGTTTGCAGTGCAACTGAATTAGAGCTACTTCTTCCTTACTTCCTTACTTCTTTTCAAATTTTTGCACAAGGTCCCAAACAAAAAATGCATCACAGTTTTTATTAAGGCTATGAAAGAAACCAACACAGTCCTGATTAAAAGAAAATAAAAGACACTTACCCACTGATTAACAACTACTTATATGTGTCTGAAACTTTTTGATTTTTTTGCTCTTAGAATCCTAAAAGTTTTTAGCTGTATACCTAAAATTTCGGCAGTGCACCTAGAAATTTAGTTCCAGTATGCATGCTCCCAAAACCAAAAGTAAACTTTGGGCCCTGTAAACAAATTAAAAACATTTGATTTCTTGACTGTTTGTTTGGTAAAAACTCTTACATGATATATTCTTGATATGTTTTTTAAATTTGTCTCTGATGAATATTTTAACACTGAAGTTAATGCAAAGGTAGAGGTCATATCTTGTATAACATTTTTATAACATTATACATGACTGTATAAGTTATTTTCATTCTGTTGTATGTTTTGTCATTCTGCTCATGAATCCTAATCTTTCTAGTACTGAGGTTCGCCACAGAAGATTACATGAACCAGAAGTTGTTGCAGTTGGAGATGAGGATATGTCTGGAGAAGAGGTATTTTTTGAACATTGTATTTGTTTCTGGCATCAAAATAACTCTTTCTGGAATATCATAAGTATTTTTGGTGTTTGTAATTAACACCCTCTCTAGGTCTGCAGAGAGTTTCTGCCTCCCTTCTCCTCATCCCCTACAAGACATACTCATTTAAAAAACAGAGTGTTTTTGTTTTCAGTTATGCAGTAGAACTAAATAAAACAAGAGTTTACATGTATGTCAAACTTGTTGCATTTACTTTTACTGTATACATCATACAATATTCTTATTTTGATATATTTTATTTGAAAAATGCAAGTTAAATAATAATAATTTTCACAAACTTAGATTTAAAAAATTTATTTAGTTATTTTAAACCAGTCTGATTACCAAAGCTATTGTCTTATTTTAAGCTTTATCTTTCATTAAATAAATTTATAAGCCAGGATATAATAATTTTATTATATTCATAATCATTATCATTGTCATCACTATTGTTATTAAATGTTTTGAGTATCTTGGCTGTTTGTATAGGATGATGGTGAGTTGAGAAGGCATTTACCTGATATGGAGGAAAGTAGTGATGAAGAAGAAATGGATGAAGAGGTACAGTACAGAAGGAGTTAATAATGTAGTACTATAATATTATTTTGCCCATGATGGAAATTTTAATTATTCTCAGGGTTCGTCCGGGACCTTAAAAACCTTAAAAGTCCTAAATTTTCACTTTCCAAAATTTGAGGCCTCAAAAGTCCTTAAGATTTACAAAAATCAGTCAAGTCCTTCAAAAGTCCTTAAATTTTTGGTTTTTCTTTGTTATGCAAATTCGATAAATCTCAACAATGCCTGGGAAACACATTTTCCGAGAATCTTGGCTCGAAACGGCAGTGTTTACTGGGTGGTTTCAAGCAGTACCTGGAGATCCATACAGCGCTTTGTGTAGTCTTTGCCACAACATCGTAAAAAGTCATGTTTTAGGTCAGTTCTGGTGGTTGATGTCCCATGGCTTAGGTCCTCAATAACCAATAATCTTACCTTAAAAAGTCATAAAAAAGTCCTTGAATTTTGCTTTGAGAAAAGTGGACGAACCCTGTACTCTGCTACTGAAAAATGTGGGCCATTGTGTTTTAAGTCTCCACTTGGAGACAAAACAATAATGCTTTAGAAATGACCCTGTCCCCAGATACAATAAGGTCAGTATAAACAATGGGTGAAAGGTTTAACTTCAATTAATGTTAGCTTTAAGATGGGCAGGTATAAATTGGGAACCCATCAGCCAGAAGGATTTTGCTGAACTATGGTCGTTATAGTTCTAAGGGTTGGGAATGTAATGTCTTAAATTAATGCTGGTATTTGCTCAACTTCAGGCACAAGATAGAAGGAGAAAGCTACTGAGAGAAAGAGCATTACAGAAGGAAGCAGAAAGGGACCTTTTAGACGTGGAGGAGGAAAAGTCAGAGGAGGAGGAAGAAGAGGTGAGTAATTTCTACCATGTATGAGAATTCACTTTTTTTAAAGAATAACTTACTTGCATAGGGTTTTACACTTCTTTCTTCAGTGATGGTTTTGCCAGTTCTGATTTTCTTAAGTCTGTGTTAAGTTCTATATAATATACATCCATAACAGTTTCAAAATCTTTTCATCTATTTACGATTAGGTTGCTAAATTACTTTTAAATAGTTATGTAATTTTAAAAGCTATGACTGTATTTGAAGGGCTCAGGTGCAACAATTGGGTATGACTTGATTGTGTTGATTTCTCAGTGTTTGTTCAAAGTTTAACTATTTTTACTCTACCTGTAGTCATAGTTCTCATTAAAAATATAAGTTAGATAGGTTTCTTAAGATCTTTAAAAGTGTGACTGATTGTTCGATTATAAATAGCAATAAAAAGAATTCTAAAACTGCTATTATTTTTTGACCACAAATCATCTTTTGGATTGAAAATCATCAAGTTAGAAATCTTCAAGATTAAGAAATAATTTGGCAGTCTGTCTTCAGCCAAAGCCTAAATATGGTGTGATAGGATACAGTATTGTACTTTTATGGCTAAGGTATTTTTTAGATAACCCACCTTCCGTTTATAATTAACTCATATTATAATTAATTTATTTTGCAGTCATCAGAATATGAAGAATACTCAGACTCAGAGGAAGAAATGGGACCAAGGTTAAAGCCAGTGTTTGTGAGAAAGTAAGTTGTTTGGTATGAATGAATATAATAAATTTATATATAGCATTTCCAGAATACCGGCACATAGGTTTAAATTGATATTTTTTTGTAAACATTTAGTATTGAGCAATAGTTGTATATGTGAGTTTTTGTTGCTCGTAATTACTATTATTTTATAAGTTAATCCTCTTGCACTCTAGGTGAGGTTATCAACATCGAAACTCTCCTTACACTGACAATGTAAATTATTCAAGTTGTTTGGTTTTGAAAATACAAGATTTGATCAGGACACCCATGAACTTTGGGTTTTTCTCGGCCTGTTCACAGAAAGTGTGTGGATATACAAAAGACAGGAAACTTTATTTAAAAGATTGCATACTTCAAGTTAACTAAAGTTGTGGTTGGCTAGACATCTGAAACTAAATAATATGATACATGTTTACTGTTTGTAGAAGTGATCGTGTAACAGTTCAAGAAAGAGAAAAAATGGAGTTTGATGCAACACAGGAGGAAGAAAAGAAAAAGAAAATTTTGGAAGACAGAAGGAAGACTTCTCGCAAAGTAAGTAGTTACAATAGTTTAGATGTTGATGGTCAACATTCCGAAACTGTTTGAAACTGTTCTTTACTTCAGTTCTGTTTTATTCTTGATTTGGATCAAAAGTATGTGGTAACCACAACATATAGGCACATATGCAAGTAGATAGTTTAATTCGAAAATACTTGATACTCTACCTACCAACACACTGAAAAATACTTGATACTCTACCTTTCAACACACTGAGATTCCAGATGCTGGACAGATGAAATACACAACCCACCCTAGGCCTATACAGTATTTTGTATGCAGTGTTGCCTCTCTATGCTATAGGAACAGCCAGTAAAAGGGTGCACTGAGGCCTCACGGGAAAGGGGGAATGTTGAAAGACCCTAAAAATAGTTGGAGCCTGAATGTTAGCAGCTGGGGACATCTGTTTTGACCTTGTTGGGGATTGTGGGTACAGCTTAGCTAACAAAATAATAGGCTCGAATTCCCACATAAAGAGGTAAACAAGAATGGAAATATAAATTAACATAATTTAATGCTGATTTTTATACCCCCAGTTGCATAGGTCCCACAAGCAATAATACTTTAAAGCCAGTTTTTAAGTGATTCATTTATTTTTTGAATACAAGATTGTTTTGTTTGCAACTTAAATTTTTATTACTTAATTATTTATTTACATTATTTAAATAGAAATTCCAGTTCAGCATAGCTGGTTTGAATGGAGGTCTATCTATATATATAGAATAATATGAATAAATTATAAATTACAAAAATGAAAACAAAAAAGAAATCATTCAAAAAGCTCATAAGAGTGAAAATTAACTGAGGTGATTAAGATGTTGCTTGACTTTTAGTAAATTTTAACTAAATTTTAAAATTGTTTTCATTTTTCAGTTGGTAGAAGAATTAATCAAGAAAGAACTTCAAGAAGAACAAGGAGGTAATTTCACAGCTAAGAACTTGCTTTAAAGTAATTTATTCAATTGCGTTATACCAGCTGTTTGAAAATGTATTTGATTATCGAGATCCTGAATAATTTGTGAAGCAACCGTGCAAACTCTGTGGGATTTTTGTTACATGATTGTTTAATTTGTTTTTTAATTTTGTCTGTGCTGCATTTTTCGTCCTTTACCATATGCAATGAACTTTTCTTGTCTTGGAGCAAGTGCTGTGTATAGAATTAATGTATTATTGTATATCTGTGGCTGCAGCTGTTGAGCAGGTAATACTGTACTATGCTTTAATAACATGTTTTGAGTAATAGAGGTTAAACAGTGCTCATTATTTTTATTTAGGATTTACTATGGATTTTTTACTATGATTAATATTTATGCTAAAATGTACTTAACAGCCTTGGACCAAAAAGTAAATTGAATGTCATACAAAAAAAGTTGCTAAAGAATTATTAATATTCAACATGGAAATGATACTTTGGTGTACTGCCATGACTTATACTAAGAATGAGTTCAGTTAAATTTATTAAAATAGTTTCAAAATTAATACAAAATAATTTCCTGCTTGCTTTGCCCTCAGTTGATAATGAAGAAGATGTTGTGATTACTGATGATGAAAATGACGAAGTAGATGTAAGTATCACTGGCTATTTTTTTCTCCCTGCACCCACTGTTGTAATTGATTTTTTTCACAATGATTTGACATTATCTTGACTTTGATTCATCTTTACTTCATCCTCAGTATGAGGCATGGAAGGTTCGAGAACTGAAACGAATTAAAAGGGACAGAGAGGAGAGGGAACAGTAAGTTAATTATAATTATTGTTTGTTTGTTCACTCAATGTCAAAAGGTTACATGCAATGGACCTCAGGTTCTTCATAAGTTTTTGTACTTTATTTAAGAAGTTCTTATTAATTTTGCTGCTTGAAATAGACAAGATAGTTGAAGGGTCTAGTGCAAAATTGATGTAAGTGACTTTTGGTAGAGTTGCTGTTTCTCCCTACATTATGTCTTCTTAACCAATGGGAGAATTTAGTATTTTTTACAAAGTTCACTATGTGAAGATTTTTGTTTTTGCACTAGACCCTTCAATTATAACTACTGAAAAACAGTGATACATGTATGAACAAGCTGATCATAGACATTTAGCCTTGTGTTATTTCAAAAATAGTAACTTATAAACAGGCTTGCACACAAGAACAGTTAACAATTACAACTGGTTGGGGGCTGACTAGTTGACTTTTTAAAAGCATGGTGGATTTGACTCTGGGATCACCAAAGACAAATCCAATCTGAGGTCAGAATGGGGTTTGAACCCAAAACAACTGCATAATTTTTTATTACAAGTCGGTCATCCTAATCAATGAGCCACATTAGCTCCTACAGACTAGTAGTTTAGATTTTTCATGAAGTTTCACTTCTAATAAATGTGATAATTATTCAGGTTGGAGAAGGAGAGACAGGAGATTGAAAGAATCCACAGTATGACAGAGGATGAGAGAAGAGCTGAGCAGAGAATCAACCCCAAGCAAATCACAAATAAAGCCTCCAAGGGCAAATACAAGTTTCTACAGAAATACTATCATCGTGGGGCATTCTTCTTGGTAAGTGTGTTTGTCTGACTCATAGAGCCATTTATTGTTAAACTTGTAGTATTACGGGATTAATAAATTATTGTCACCGTGAGATGTTAGGAAAAGCTGAGGTTTTGAGCATTAGCCATTCATCTGAGCATCTATAGAATCTTAAAAAACAAAGGCCTTATTTAGGTACTAAATGAGTAAAATATGCAGTAAGAACGAATGTGATTGGTGAAAACAGCAATCACATAAGGTCTATATAAGGCCTTTGTTTTTTAAGCATCTTTATAGAAGCTCAGATGATGGGCTAACGCTTGAAATGTCGTCTCACGGCTATGAAAAATCACAGACTGTGGTCTTAAGGAACAAAAACCACTACCCTGGTTCTGAGAATTTCCAGTAAATACCTCACTATTGGCTAACATTTATGTATTTTATGGTAACAACATGAAGTGTTAAAGAACACCCCAGAAACTTCACACAAAAATAACTCATAGTTTTATCAAGTTTGGTGTTATCAGTGAGTTGGGTTATGAGTGATGAATTGTTTTCAATTGACTTAGGATGTTGAAGACAACGTATACAGACAGGACTTTTGTAAGCCAACGTTGGAAGATCACTTTGATAAGACGATATTACCTAAAGTTATGCAGGTTTGTAGTTCGAAAATCTATAGCCCTTGTAATCTTGTTGGTGTTGCCCATTCAACACTGGGTTAAGCCAAAACTCCAGCAGCATTTTTTTCTCTTAGAAAAGACTGGTTTCGGTTCGTATGAAAATCTGTTTAGATTTTCCACTAAAAAGTTACAGCTCAAATCACTTTCTGTAAGGCTCATGGAAACAAGAATCGTAGGTTAGATATTTGACCCTTGGTTAGTGCTAATCGGTTTTTGGACAGCTGGTACCTGGTGTGTCGCTATCATGCATGCTTGCAGTTTAATAGTTTATGAGAAATCAAGTTCAGCCCATTGACTAATCGTGTGCAATAAGCAACTACGAGTGCTTTCATGCAATACCTTTTATCATAGTGGTTATGACGAATCTTTGTTTACAAGCAATGGCTCGTTTGTAGTTCAGACTCTACTCACGGCCTCCATCATGACAAAAAACAAGTGTTGTACTAGAAAAACGTGTCCAGAATGTTTAAAACACTCTTTGAGCAATACGTTTTCCAAGAGCTATAAAGTTTCAGTTTATTTTATCATCAGCGGCGTTTTTTCGGTTTCAGTTTCTAAATTGACAAACAGATTTAGAAGTGGCTTGCGAATAGCTGAAAAATTCGTCAGTTAGTGCGATAAACATTTTTATTTCATGTTCACAATTCCATTCTAAGAAATTTGGTTCGATTTTTTTGTCCGCGTAAACTGCATGCTAGGAAAGCTAAATGTTATCATTCGGTTTCAGAAAAGTATTGATACTTTTATTGTAGTGACGAGCTATTGCTTTTAACATTTGATTATCTTCGTTTTATAGGTAAAGAATTTTGGCCGCTCAGGGCGAACGAAATATACTCACTTGGTGGATCAAGATACAACACAGGTGCGTGTTTTGTGAATATTATCAAACATGATTCAATTATTCGATTTATACCACAAAAAGAATGTAACCTAGCGTAGAGGGGTATTTCTTTTTCGATGACTGACTTATCACAAACTGGACACCAAAGAAAAGTTTTTTAGCCTTAGAAGGAAGACAAAGGTGATTCAATTCTAAGTCGAAGTAAAAGGGAATGACTTTTTCACCTGTTTAATTATATGTTTTAAAAAATGCAATTGACTCTGTTAATTTTTATTGACTACAAGTTACTTTCGTCCCCAGTTTGACGCGGCCTGGTCACAGGGTGACGCCCTAAGCTTGAAGTTCCACAACCAACATGCCGGGGGCTCCAAACAGACATTCGAACGCCCTAGTAAGAAAAGGAAGTAAGATGGTAAAGACATCAGCCTTGTGACGTATCTGCAGATATCGATGGCGTTATTGTCACGACCCAAATGTCGATGGCGTTATTGTCACGACACATGTCAGGGACGTTACTGTCACGATACACGACTTTTGCTGTCTTGAGCAATGCAACATAATGTACAGTGGTTTGTAAAAACCTAAAGACTCAGTTTTCATGGCATAACGTGTTTTGACAAAAAGACGGCTTTGAGTGGTCCAAACTGAGCAATACACTGAGACCGCCTGCACTAGTTTTGATCAGTTTAACAGCCAGTTTTAACAGCCGTTATCTCACTCGAAACACCAGGGAGAACATAAGCGTTAGATACCAGAAAATGTTTCTACATTCAAATTTCGTGTCGTCCATTAAAGATTTAAACTGCAACTCATGTCAATAGCTCGAAGTTCTCTGCATTAAATTTCGTGATTATTTTTAATCAACCAACTCTCTGCTTTAGAATATGTGTCTCACTAAATTTAGAGGGCGATTCCATAGATTATGCGTTTGTTTTCATCTAAAATTAAGTTGCTCTGTTTCAAGTTTTTGTAGTTTTCACTAGCTGGAAACATTGCAAGTCTTCGAAAGGGAAATCAAACATGTGGTAAAATCTTTTCCTCTTGCTTCCCCTTCGCGGTTTTTACTGGTTTACTTTTTAACCAAAACCCCGAGAACCTGATGCAGTATCAGAAGAAAAATTGCCGACAAACATTTCTTGCTGTATATTTCAAAAATCAAAACATATTTGAGCTTTGAGTTTTCAAATATCGAACGTATTGAAATGAACAGAAGTTGCAGTTTTCGTGACGGTATTATTTTTTGGCAGCGAGACTTGTTCAGTATTTTAAGAGTTCTAATACTTCTGAACATTGTTCCAGAACTATTTCGTCGAGTTTTTTGTTGGAGCTTTCCTCTTCAAATGTCGTGTTCGTAAAAGAGATTCTTTGCGATATATCTTCGGAAAAGACTCTAAGATCAATAAATTCATAAATATCCCTAACTTCCCCCGCTGGGTTTGCAGTTAAGTCTTCAAATTTTACCAGTTTGTAGTTGCCACGAAGCCAGTGCGCATTTTTACTTTCTCCGTACTTGAGGTTGAGAAGCAATTGATTACAAAGTTTACGAGCTTTCGTTGTCATCGAGGTCATGCTTATCTGCTGCCGCGAGTGGATCGCTTTAAGAGCCTGTTTTGGGTTACGAACAAAATGGATAACTTTCAGTTGGAACTTTTGTTGCTTGAAGGAATCCATCAAAACCTCGAGCGAGTCGAGTGATTTCACGAGAGCTGTACGGACAACCGTAATGTCTGATTCACGGAGGCAAATTTTTCGCAGGATAGTTGTGTTTAAAGCATGACATAGCACGTGTTTGGGATTCGTCCAAATATCAAAACTTGTCGACTTGTTATTGCACATGGAGTTTGAAGAAAGCGCGCGGCTCTGAAACCGTAACGGGTTGTTACTCAAGTCATCAATAAAATACTCGTGTTCATCAAAATTGCACTGAAAAAGATTGTTTAGTAGATGAATATACAAAGAGAAAGCAAGCGATGGATTGTATTTGATGTAATAAGCCAGCGTGTGAAGTGGCTCCGATAGATACAATACTCGCAGATCGTCATTCAGTAGTTTGCCAAGGAGCTGCGAGCCTGCGCCTGGGTAAGACAAAATAATCGCGTTTTGCCGCACTGCCAGAGGTGTGTTGCGCTCTGCTTGCATTGCAGCTGATTCAGTATGTCTCTTTAGCTCCAGAAACAACGCCTTTTGTTCAACGCAAGTATCTTTGCATACTCGCCACAGATTTACACTGCTTTCTACAGAACAGTTTGGCATCCCTTGCTTCTTTTCGCCGGTCTTGTGTATCAGGTTGCTAAGATAACCGCAAAGAAGCGTCGCTAGTCCAGAAGTAGCCAAAAGCGTGACCAGCCGTTTCATGCCGCGTCTTGAGTTTCCAGTAAACAGTATTATGGCTGTTAGGTTTGAACACTGGGGTATTCACTTGCTTAACTGGTTTTTAACAGCTATGACATCGCTCCTCAAACACACCCTGTGCACAGTGTTTCTCAGCCGTTGAATTGTTAGTTTTGCACAAGGCCAAACCTTTTCCGTTTGGTTATTCTAGTAAAAATTCATTCGCTTTCTAGCTACAGCCCCTCCATTAACATTACTGGATTGCAATTGCAAAGTTTTTTTCGTCGGAGAGTTTTTCGTTTATCCTTATCGTTCCGTGTGTTGATCATATTCAATTGACCTCACTTGAAAAGTCTGGCGGGTACCAGCTGCGTAAGGCTGTTGTGTATATTTAGAAACACGGAAGGTGCCTTTTGCCAGTGTGGTTTCAACCGTTTGTTTATTTTCCGCAGGACACAAGCGAGCAATCAATTTTAACAAAAAAAAAGATTAAAAGTCAACCGAAACTTAATTAAGAGGATTACAGCTCCGAAAGGAACTGCCTCGAGACTCGACATATTTTTGGAACAATCTGTTGCCAATGAATTGTATTATATTAATTTAAACGATTTTATTGTCTTTTTTTAAAAACAACTGATTTCATAAGCACTGCAAATTAACAGTTTAAACACTGACTTCAATATTACATGCCAAATTTGCGCTTTTCATAGTATATTTTTCCGTGCAAAAATTTTTCTAACGAATACGAAATCTCAGTTCAAAGCAAAGGCTTAAATTTCATTCCTGTCTCTAACGGCAGTCTAACGGATTTCAAGCCAAGACGGACGCATAAACCAGTTATCGTCGCGTTGGTCTTCTAAACTCGTTTTCAACACCGTGCTACAGTCGTGCTAAGCTAGGCCGACTGTTACACGACTTTGCTCGACGTACTACTTGGCCGTTGGGGCACAAGCTCGACTTAAGCACGGCGTCTAAAACAAACCTCAGCTCCGAGCTAATTTAGACGTGTAGAACGGGTCAGCAGGTCGCGCTATCCGACTATAGCACGGTTTCGTTTCAAAACTACATGAAGGCTCCGGCTAGGTGTTTCACAGAGCCGTGAAGTTGTACCTCAACACTGCTCAGTAAATCAACGCCTCGGAGGAAGTTGTACCTTAACACTGCCCATTAAATCAACGCCTCGGAGGAAGTTGTACCTCAACACTGCTCAGTAAATCAACGCCTCGGAGGAAGTTGTACCTTAACACTGCCCATTAAATCAAAGCCTCGGAGGAAGTTGTACCTTAACACTGCTCAGTAAATCAACGCCTCGGAGGAAGTTGTACCTTAACACTGCCCATTAAATCAACGCCTCGGAGGAAG
>JAOBAT010055624.1:0-27840 GCA_026413305.1 Hydrozoanthus tunicans
GAAGGGGGGGGGGGGGGAGGGGGGTCAAGGGGAGGGGTCAAGGACTCGAGCAGCTTGGCTAAACTGATGGTACGAGAAAAAGAATCGATTAGAAGTGCTGCCCGCACGCAATGCCGTAAGTCGAGTTTTGTTTCTACAAAAACCACTTTTGGCTTCTGTAAAGGCTCGGATTGTCAGTTTTTTTAAAAACCTAGCTTCTTCCGAATTGATGAGTAATTTAGCCATAGTAAAATTGTTTCACAAATGATAAGAGCGCTTAAAATAATTCAAATTTTTGCCAATTGCTGCTTCAATCTATTACTATACCATTTTTTTGTTAGCAGCATCGATAACCATATAACAATCTGGCAAATCTTAACTTTGATCAAGCGGCTATTAAGAAGTACGGCGACAAGCCCTTGCCAAATTAACACCCACAGCCAAACATATCTCAGGCAATGCCCTCGGAGAGAGGATCCATACAGAGAGAACTTACGTTAGTGGTCTATCCACAGCTCCTGCAAGTTACTTGTATTGTAGTTGCTCGGAATGAATGCGTGTAGGTCTGGCCAAGCCGTGGATGGAGTTTTGTTCAATTTAAATTGTTTCCTTTTTGTGCCTCGTTCTAGGAAATGAGTAGCTTATAATAGCTGCTTCATGTGTGTCGGTAAACACTATCCTGTTTGACCTACTCACCTCCACTTCGGTGAGCCATTGTTAATTAACTAGGCCCTTTCATTTTGAAGTATTTTATACAAAGCGACAGATTCTAATCACAACTATACGAAAGCACGTATTTCTATTGACAGGGGCTTAACAAGTTTGATAGGCAAGCAGTTTTATTTGCATTTAGAGAAGATGTTTAATTTCCTTTGCCATAAGTTGTCTTTGTAATATGTTCAATACTTGTGGCCATGGAAACCGTAAACGGATATTTGCTATCACTTCCACTTGATAATTTGAGAAGATTTGACGAAGCATCAAAGATAAAGTCACCATCTGGTCGTCCAGTACGCATCGCTTATAACGTCGCTAACGAAGATGTCAGCTTAAAATTTGTTGCACTTTACTGTCCCTAAAGCCCATACCGAGGTAAGAAATAGCTCATTCGTCCCGCAAATTCATTCGTTAGCTCAATGGCGTACTAAGAATCAACTTAAACAACAACGGATAGATAGTGTCTTGTTTAAACTTCGCGAACTAAATTTACTCGATTTATATCGATTTGACACTTTTGAACACACACTAACCACGGTTATTTTATGGTCTGTTTTGCTGTCCGAATAAACCATTAGAAACTAAGGGAGGCCTAATCTAGTTTGATTTAGAAAACATATGACAGTTCTTGTATTATCCTGTTTTTTTAGTAAAAAAACTTAGCTCCGAATACGTCATTAGATTCAAGGCAAGTTTAAATAGAAAATCACCGAGGCCCCAGTATTCTTTCCAAACAGCGCTACTTATTCACTTATAAACTGGGAAACTGTCGATGGCGTAAACAGGTAGTTGAAGTACTTTCTGTCATGTCGAGAATCATAAGAAAATTTTATTAATTATCTTTTGTTTACGAATATTTTGAATCAAATACGAAAGTCCCCGCAGCGCTTCGAGAGAGCGCCTGTTTATGTGACAGATAAGTGAGACTTTGACAAACAGAACGAAATATCGCGACTTCTAAAAGAATTAAGGTAAACATGCTTTTAGTTTGCTAACTTTGTTTAATTCTTGTACTACGGTAACTTAAGTACTTGATGAATACACACAGCAGCAAATTCACTGCCGTCAGTTAAATTTTAAACAAAAATATATTATCTCGTAGTGACTCTTTCTTGAAAACAAAACGTAATGTTTTGGCGAAGCACTTTATTTCCAAAATTTTTCTCTTAAATAGTCTAAAGGTGAGTCTATGAAACACAATTCAAACTAATATGTTATTAAATGTATTTGTCTCAAAAAATGAAACACATTTTGACTTCAAATCTCTCGGGTTTTCAGAGAGGGTATTGTTCAACTTCTCTGTTTGAAATCGTTCATTTCAAAATTATGCAAAATCATTACAAGTGAATATTGCTACTAAACATTTGTAAAACAATTAAGTGCGTTGAGGCAGATGTTTCAAGGTAATAAAAGTGTTTAGAATTAACATTACAATTTGTCGAAATTTGAGCTCGTTCGGTATTGTCAATAAGGTTTTGAACACACGGATTAAAGTATAAAAGAAAATTGAAAAGTGTTTTTACGGCGAATAAATTTGAAAGAGAAAATACAGGTTTTGATGTTTGAGGTAATTTCTTAATTATTGATACACCTTTCTATCTAACTTAGTTTTGTATCCAGTTGCGAGACTTATATTTTGCTTTTTTTCAGGAGTATCTGATCAAAACTTGAAGAACCATGCTTCATTGTACTGATTACTGGGGAGAAGGTCACGCGACATATTTGTTACTATGTGCAAGCGTGATAACATCTCTTGTGGCTGCTCCGAGCAACTTGCTGACCTGCATAACTGTTTTCAAGGACCAACATAGAACTTTAAGGTTCCCGTTTATCTTTCTCGTGATTAACTGCAACATAGCTGGTGTAATTGTTGGCTTTATTACCCAACCTTTCTCGTTTGTGCTGGTTCTCATACGCGACACACCTTCCGCGACCGCCGTCGCGCTGGCTCAACTACGAAACGTCACATTCTACATAACCAGTACAGTGTGTCTAATGACCATTGTTTGTCTGTGTGTCGATAGGTACTTGGCAGTGTCTGCTCCTGGATGGTACAAGGCCGGTTTCAGCACAGGAAGACTAGCTCTTGCGTCTGGTTTCATCTGGACTATCGGCATCGGTCTTCCAATGACATGCCTAACAATTGGATTCCACAAGTTTGCGTTTATAAACGCAAATATGACACTTATCGGCGTGCTTTCGTTTGTATCGTTCTCCCTTTGCACATTGAGATGGGACTGGGACGACGCTGAAATTGGTCATAGCACAACAACAGAGCCAGAGCGCAATGACCCGCCCCAAAAAACTTTGAACCGCGTGTTCTACTCCATGCTCTGCTTGTATTTGTTATGTCACGTGCCTGCTTCCATCTTGATACATGTTGCCTATTTAGTGGAATCCATGGACTGTGAGACAATACAGTATCTGGAAGAAATTCATTTTTTTCTCATCTCGATGTATCCTGCGTCTCTACCATACATATGCCTCTCGTGTTTGCCTCGGCTTAAGCGGGAAATAAAAATCCTCTTGAAATGTAGCAATAACTACCGCATAGGGCCTCAACAGACAGCAGCCAGCGAACAAGAATCAGAAATGACCGTGAAGCATTAAACAGCGAAAAGATTAAGCTCCAGACTGCAACTTAAACTCTGTAAATAACGGTAATACCAACATCTAACTTCTCCTTACATAACACAAGTCATACAAAACAAGACATTTGGTGGTCATACAAAAGAACTACTGAGGATGAAAAGCAAAATTCTCCCAAACTTGTTCATCGGAAAGTATGGTCTCTAGTTGGGAGAATTTACATCCGAAAACTAGCAGTTGTAATGGCGCAAAAGCCAAATCGAGCCCAATGGTTCGTTAGGCCAGGGCTGAAACTCGCGACCTTTAGACTAAAAGTTGGACACGCGGGGTAGCTAGCTACTCGGCCAATGCATTATCGGCGAGTGGAACATTAGACAGCTTTTACTTCTCAGTCTTAGACGCATTTGCTTCGATTTCGCTCTCGTCAGAAAGGGGAATTACTCAATTGGAGATAGTTCTTCCTGTTGAGACCAGAATGCCAATTAACAAGACCGTTGTGTTTCGATTTAACTTACAAATTTCATGCAGGGATTTTCTGTTAACAAAGATCGCATTTGTTGGATTTTAACAGAATCATGCAGCTAACCTTCTATTGGTTAGGATTTACAGTAACATCATGTATACTCATTCACCTAGTCGCAGATTCGACTGGAACGAAAATGGTAAAGTTTCTTGCTCATGAACTTGACACAAGTGGAAACAACTTGCTTGTTCTCTTTTACGTGGGCTGCTCACTGTCGTCGTGGTAATTACCATGTCGGTCCTGGACTACTTTCAACAGTTTGTTTGTCTCTTTAATTTGTTTGTTTCAGATCATGAAAAGGGCAGGCTGGAGTGCCAAGAGATCATCAAGAATGAAAAGACAAGACAAGGAAAGTGGAAATAGGTTTTCCCCGATAAAAGTTGTTCTACTATAAATAGCTGACCCTATGACACAAGACTGGTAAATTTTCTTAAGGTTATTCAAGAGCACAACGTAGTTGAAAATGGGTTAGCTTCTAGCAGGTTCTTATTTGTATATGACAGAGCAGAGGGGAAGATGACTGGTGAGGTGTCTAATTCAAGGATGCCACACAATAATCTGACTGGAGTTGTATGAAAACATAAGCTCATACAGGCTTACGGTAAAGATTATATAAACGTTTAACTAGTGTTATGGAATCTCGAGTCCTAAACGATAGAAGCACATGTGCAGCAGTATCTGCTGCCGAGTACACAGAAAAAGTAAAAGTCATTTGTTTATTTGTTTTTTCTATAACAAAGCTTAGTTAACGTTCTAGTTAACCCGGGGGCTTTTTCGTGAACACTTCAATAGCAAATAAGACGCCTCTGCGTACAGTTAAATGCTTGTTTATCTACCTATTTATTCAGCAAATTAAGTTTACGAAGGAAGAAAGTCATATTTGACAACGTCGCAACAACAGTTTGTGCTAATTACTGTTGGCCCGAAAGTACTTAAAAGAACTTAAAATATATAACAAAATTCAGGGGCAATGCACTTAGCCGGCAGATGGTTTTCCATGTTCGCGGGTTGTCCTCATTATGCATGGTAGCGGAGCAATAGTGTTCCAACAAAAGGTTCTTAAAATGAGTGAAAGACAATTTAATTAGTGTCACAGTGTTCAAAAGGAAGTGAGTTCCAGATTCGAACTTTCCTGTTACAAAAATAAGTGTTGAAAAGAGGTAATGTTCGGGTCGTGTTGTCTTGTTGGCATGGAAACTTCTAACAATCTAGATGGATGAGAATAGTGTTTTCGAAAATTTTCACATGCAATGCCTGTTAAATGGGACATGAAAGTAATCATGCCAGTAGGATATAGGTGTGAGATTTGACTGAAAGAGTCTTTCATTTTAGGTTTTGTTGCACATGTTAGATTGCATAGGATTGATCTCGAGAAACCAAGGTAAATACATTGTCGTTAGAACCAAATGTTCTTTAGTAGGACAAAATAATTTTGAAGCCATTGGCAATGTCAAAAGATATCCCTATTATTTTCTTTACTAGAAGCGAAAGAAATTAAATACAATATTGCTTGTTATGCTAAAAGGGTGAATCATTTCACCAAGTGAAAAGTCCTAACGGCTTATCTGGCATGTATAGTCCAAGCCAATTTACTGTTATACCAGTGTTATACCTCGATCTGTATCTCTCTGTGTAAAGTATCTTTGTATTTGTCTAAACATTCTAGATAGCATGATAAAGAACTGACGCCTAAGATATTTTACAAGAACGTCTTCGGAGCTGATCCTCATTGCGAGGATCATTTGTTTCGAGGGGCCTGGGCCGAGTGAACTGAAAGTTATTCCGGCTTTGCGACTTTTGAGGTTCTCCAGTTTAGAGAGATGGCAAAAAGATTTGTAAACAATATGAATCTATAGTTAAGTTTAATATACCATTAATCAAAGTTGTTAAAAGTTTGGAGCCTGGAGTAACAAAGTAACACATTTACAATAATATCATGCAATATCTCTCTTCTATGACACTAGACATGATAAACTCATGCCCTCCACTCTATGAGGTTTTCGCTAGAATCTATGAAATGGCTTAGAAAAGTTGCTTACAATATAATTTTTGAGCTGGAACTCCCTCAACCGATTGATACAGGCGAAGAGAGACTTTCCCTCTCTTAAAGAGGAGTTGTACGTCTGCCCAATCGGTTTATCGTTGCCGATTGCACCGTCAAACCTTAAGTTAACTTTTTGAGCTGGAACTCCTTAAGAAGCATCTCATAGCAAGCTAACTCTTCTTAACTTACTTTAGCAGATGATATACTTAATGTGTATCACTTACATGACTGTATATATTTCCATTCTCACAATGTACGAGTAACTCTTATTGAATGTTAGTACTGTTAGTGCTTATATTACGAGTCTGTCATTCGCACTCCCTTTTAATATAACAAAAGAATCAAAATGTTAATACAATAACAAAGACAGTTTAAAAAAATAAGCCCCATGGTTTCTTTTAAACTGTCTTGCCATTCAATTCTAAGCGTACGAAAAATTGTAAAGTCATAAATGTGCTTCATCTTTTACACATGTATACATATATATCGTTAACAAATGTAAGTGAATGGTTGATAATAAAACATGTATGTATGTATGTAACTCTTGAAACTGGTTCCTGAACAAACGTCATCTAAGTCTCGGTCCAGGTCTCCAAGCTGCGCGGCCTTTGAAAAAAACTGGCTCAGTTTTACGGTACCAAAAGCACAATAGAACATTATCGCGGGTAAAAATGTATTCAGTTTATCGGAAAAACAAGTCCAGACTCAATCTCAAGACATTCATATAAGTAAATTAAAGCTACAAAGTCTCTCAAAGATTGGCCGCAGTTTGACGGAGATATGAAGGTTTGAAACTGGGTGGTTTTCCGATGAAAAGTAAGGTGGAGGGGAATCAGCCTCGTTTCCATGTTTCCCGTACATTTCTCTGTAATAATAAGGGCTGTAGAAAAGGGTCTAAGATTGAGAAAGCCAGTCAAAACTATTTTCTTTCATCGAGTTACACTTGTTGCGCATGATTACTAAGAGTGTAAAGCTTCGGCTCTTTAACATTTGCAGGCTCTCAGTGCAGTGAACTTGTTTCTCCTTTCGTCTGTGCGAGCTAAACCTGCGTGGTTGATTTAAGACTAGTTCACGGCATGGTATTACAAAACATTTTAAAGTTTAATCTTAGCCGGCGGATGAACAAAATTTCAAAATGGCCGGATCGCTTTTTGTGGATCTTTAGGAAGAAGAGTTTAATTCCTTGAAGGAAAACACTTTTTTTGAAAAGCACTAAGCTTGCATTGCATAACACTTTTCAAAAGTAATGCGAATTTTAAAAATTAATGATATATAAACTGTACTTTCCTTTAACAATTAACACTACTAGCTCTTTATAAACAGTATATATGTAAATTTTAGTTCCAGTTACAACTGAAGAAGGTCAGAGACATGACCGAAACATGTTTTGTTTAAAAAATGCTGTTCTTTTCCTTAAATGCATTACGAGTCTGCTTCTCCTACGTGCTTTTGGAAATGCAGGATTTCATCATCGTCATCATCATCACCATCATCGTCATCATCGTCATCATCATCACCATCATCATCATCATCATCATTATTACTATTATTATTATTATCATCAACATCATGTCTTCTTTATGCCTGCCACTTTTTACTTTCAGACGCTTTGACCAGCACCTTAATCCATGATCTCCACTCAACATACCTCTCTACGGCTCCACTCTCTTCTCCACGTTGTCTTTGGCCTTCCTCGTTTCCTTCGTCCTTATGGTGCCTAGGTCATTGCTATTTATCAATTACTCTCCCGATCTTGCCTCAACGCGTGATCAATTATCTTCCATCTTAGTTTTTTAACATCCCTGCTCAATGGTTCTATTTTTGCTCTTCTAAGTACGTCTTTGTTGCTGATGTGGTCCTGCCAATTAAACCTCAAAATTCCTTTCAAACGTTTATGGTGGAAAACACTTATTGAATAACATGGTGACGAAGGATCCCCTCTACTTCGTCTCGAATTATTCACCAGGTTTTCCCATCGCCCTTGCGAGTAATATACAAAACTAATGCGAAAAACTTTAAAATAGTGCCCATTAAGACAGCGTTTAATTAATAGCTAGAAAGATAGACGGACTGAGACAGACAGACAGATTTAAGTTCCAAAAGAACAATAAAGACTTACATAAAGTAACTAACAAAAGAAATCGGGCTCTTCAGTTGCAAAGCAGGGCGGATAAAAAGCCTATTATTTTTAATAAAGTATATTTTTTTAGTTACACATCCACTTTCACTATTTTTCAGCGATTGTTTAATTCTTCACTCAGCATTCGAGTTCTTATAATATTTAGGTTTTTTTGTGCATAGACAATAGGAACAAGAACAGTTTTCGTTGACAATTGAGGCTCATATTTAAGTCGAAGTCAAATCTTCTCAAACAAAAATTTATAATTAAATTGTTCTAATAGAAAACGGAACACTCTTGCGTCAACTTTGCTTTAAATCTTTCTTAGTGTCAGCTTAGATTTCTACCGGTATTGTGCTAAATTCACTTGGTGTGGTTTCACCTGATTCAACTTTAGTTTCTGTGCAAACACGAAGTAGGAAACCGGCTCCAGCTTTGTTAGTGTAAGCGCGTTCTTTTGTTAAGACAATCGGCAGAGACCATTAACGAGATTCGCGGCAGGGACGAATAGCTGCTTGAAAATATGATTTGAACCAATTCTAAAAAACACATCGAAATTCAAAATATCTCGGCATAATTTTTTAATGAAGTTTGTGAAACATTTCTTTTGCTGCAGTCAGACAGAATTCTGCAATCTGATTAGCTGATGGTAGGGCAGTACTACCTTGTAACGACCGTGGGAATAACAAACCTTTTGACTTTTTCACTGCTCTGTTATTTTTCTAAATTACTTCTTTCAAACAAAAGAAATACATATAAAAAATTACTTATTAACCTCAATCGTTCGGTCTTTACTGGAAATCTTAGCCCTCGGTTTTGTTGTGTGAATCTCGCTACGCTCAGTCCGCACGTCAAGACCTCGGTCTGAGAGAGACGCCACTATCGGTTAGTAAGTGTGATTGAATGTTAAAGCAAGATCTTTAATTTTAATGGCATTTGGCCGATTTAACGTGCGTGAGAAATTTGTAATTTGATAAATTTTTAAGTTTTGCTGTGCTTATTTTAAACACGTCCTTTCTTTGTTCCCGCCAACCCATTATGATGCCTGTAAATGTCAATCATTTAATGTCAATCAAAAAGTGCAAATGGAAGAATTGTTTGTGGTGTTCGTGTAAAAGCTGTGTTGATTCACTGTACAAAGTTTAATCAGTTGGCTTTTCCTTTCGGTAGAAAAACATGAATAGTGTATAATTATAATCATTTAACTCATTCCTTGATCAAGGACAGTGAACCAAAATCCGGACTTGCCGCCCTCGAACTTATTCTCGGCACTAGCTATGAAGACTTGTCTCGTGTTGTTAGTCGTATTCGTGGCCGCCACGTTCGCGAGCCCGCGCGAGGAGAACAAACGGGACGTGGACGCAGCTTTGGTATGTAGACTTTGAGCTCATGCTCCCTTTTTTTAAGAAAGGAAATTACAATTTGTTTTTTTGGTACTTAAACATGGACTTTGCTATAGAGAGGAGACCTTCGTGAAAACAGCTTAATATATTAAAAACTCGTTTAGACGTTACACTCTTTTTTTTCTTTATAAGAACGACAGGCTGAAAATTGGCCAAAATTTAAGAACCGCCCGAAGCTGGGGAATAACCGAGAACTTCTTATTTGCTACATTGATACGGCACAATACAATGGATTTTCATTCATTGGTTTATTTTTTGCTTTGTGTTTCCGAAATGTTTGCGCATAAGAAATATAAAAAATTAGTACACTTTTTTTTTGTTTGAGAACCCGTGAATTTTTTTCAAGTCTCGCTGTCCTTATAAAAGGCGGGTACTCCAAAAACGTTTGATTGTATATTAAGAACATTTTTAGAACATTTGAGAGTAAAATCCCCAAAATGTTTAGAACAAACAGCTCGGGCCCAAAATTAAGACATTCTTATAAAAAATACGGCAAAAATGTATAAAAAAAGCGTGTACAATCGAACCCTTCAGCACTGACATCCAGTTAAGACGGACGCCTCCATTGTAAAACGAACACCAGTTCTTGGTCCCTGCCATTTGCTCATGCAGTTATTTACTGTAATTAAGGTCTCAAAAAGACGGACACCTTTCTTAGACAGACAGTTAACTTAAGGCCACAGTCCCGAAGGAGTCCGTTTTACTCTTGGAGAGGTTTGACTGTACATCAAACACATACGCTCATAATGAGAACATTTTCAGAACGCTCAAGGATAAGATTCCCCAATTATTTAAGAACATACAGCCTTGGCCAAAAATACAAGACGTTCCTATAAAAAACGAGTTTACAACCATTATCTTAGGGAAAATAACACATTTTTAGTAACATAACCAGATACTGACATAACAAATACTGCTAGGTAGCCCGACTGTTCGTTTAGATTACTTTTAAAGAGAAAACCTCAGGGCGGACAATAAGTTTGTTGAAATGCCATGCTTATTGTTTTTTAGTCGTCTAACTTGTCAATTAATTTATTGAGAAAAATTCAAAACGACAAAAACCATTCTCGTTCGATAGCACTTTTATAATTTTTCAATCAAGTTGACTTTAGTACGAAAACTAGCCTGTTGGCCGCGCGGCAACTGGGACGAGAGCAAAAAGAAAACAGAAAACAACAAACTCGTCCCTATTTTTGCGCGGCCAAAAACGAAAACCTCACCAAGACCCAAAGGAAGAGCTTGCTATACATCAAACCGTAGACGAAGATATTCTGTTGGTTTTTTTACGATTATTTATCTTCATACAACTGTCACAAAAAAATCAGTCAGTAATAATTCCGTATGTTGTACTAGATATAAAGAAAGCGTTGGTTGCTTGTCCATCGTTCATGCTAACAAACAGAAAAAAAAAAACGTCACAGATACGAAATGAGGAAAAAGCATAAAACTCGTTGCTAGCATTTATTTAAACAGAGACAGTATTTAGTATTATAAAACCGAGGCAGATTTTTCAATAACTTTTACTAAATAGAGACAATACTACTAGTGTCTTTTCTATTGAAAAAAGAAAGTATTTAGTTTATTAAATAACGTACGTGCTGGTCATAAGCGCTTTTAATCTCTTTATTTTTCAAAAACAAAAGAAAAAATGCGAAAAAGAGAAAACAGAGTGTTTACAGGCTGCGGGGGAAGACTTCAAGGCTCGCCTGGCATGTGTCATAAAATACAACCGCTGCATGAAGGGAATCCGGCCCACAATGCCTCCAGCTCCGCCAACAGTTGCACCGACAAAGCCACCTTATATCGTAAGTAGCTAAGCATTGATACAAATTATCTGTTAGTTTGTTCTGTTTTGTAATTTTCTTTGCCGATACATCTTGATGAATGCACTAACAATTTAACAAATGTCCAAACAATAACTTAAAAATAAGCATTTTAATTAATTGATAAAGTTCTTTTTATAGGTTGAATGTGAAAACAAGAAAAAGATCTGTCTCCGCAACGCAAAGGACATCAAACAACGACTGGAATGCTACCTGAAATTCAGTAGATGTGTCAGTAATAGCCCTCAGTGATCTCATGAAGCCGAGCAACGCTACAGCAGCAGTAGCTTGCTTTTGCCGCCTTTATCTACCAGTAAAAGACTCTAAGTTAGAAATAAATTATAATCGACTTACATGACGTATCACTGTAGTGACAAGCAAGCCTGTTTGATATGTG
Source organism: Hydrozoanthus tunicans (assembly GCA_026413305.1). NCBI lineage: Eukaryota > Metazoa > Cnidaria > Anthozoa > Zoantharia > Hydrozoanthidae > Hydrozoanthus > Hydrozoanthus tunicans. Next base: position 11,595 of record JAOBAT010055624.1, read on the forward strand.
TTGTAGTAATTAGTATTTACAAGCATACAAGGACGCAAATAATCAACATTATGAAGTGCCAGAGAAAAACATAATCATTCATTCATTCTTTCCTTCTTTCTTTCTTTCTTTCTTTCTTTCTTTCATTCATTCGTTCATTCATTCATTCCTTCATTCGTTCACTCATTCCTTCCTTCATTCATTCGTTCGTTCGTTCTTTCGTTCATTCGTTCGTTCATCTATCCACTCATTTATTTTTTCATTTATTCATTCGCATTCACTCGTCCATAGCTCAAAATGCAAACATAAGAGCGCAAAGCGAACCCAACAAACTGTATTTAGCATGACTTATGGCGCCTTTTTAATGATAAAGAAACACTAACATTCATAAGCACAAAATTTTCAAAACTTTCGTGAGAGTGGTAACCAGGAAAAAAACACTGAAAGAAGCCTTGCCATTTTTGCAGATAATTGTAGTTCAGTTTTGATATGAACGGTTCACCTTTTTACTATTGAAGAAAAAATACTGAAGAACCAAAATTGACAAATTTAACACAAACTCGATCGTTCAACGCTCTATAATAACATCAAAAGAACATTCTTTTGTGTGATCGGACATTCATTTCAGTGAACAATATACTCATTAAAGTTTTTAACCATGGCTAAACAGTCAATAGCATCAATGAACAGCCAGTACAATTTCATTGATAATCATTAGCGTGCTTATACAAACAGTAGAGTGTTCTTTACATTCTTTTCGCAAAAATAAAAAATCGTTAACTAATCAGCATGAATTTGTCAACGAATGGAATCAATTGAATGCCGATTAACGCCAATGAACGTATTTTCGCATTATTGTCTGACTCTTAGTGCAAATGATTGCTTTTTATTCTCTAAATGAACAACAAAAGGTGTACTACTACTTCTACCACTATACCTAAATATTAATAATATCAAGGGTAATTGTAATAATACAGTAACATTAACAAAACCAATAACATGAGTTTTTATTTTGCATTCAACGTGAACCATGCCATTTTCGGAGCAATATTTGACAGCTACAGCAAAATTTTCTTTCCAAAAATACTACAAGCTTCAAGATATATCAATAAAACTGTTCATTAATAAAGGTTTACGTGTTTTATTGACTTGGTGTTTGATGTTTACAACGAAAGATCGCATGCAAAAAAAAAAAAAAAGCTGATTGCTTAAAAGCAGCGGGTGACGATTTCGCGGCTACGTTGAAATGTTCGGTGAACTATGGCGATTGCAAGCCGGGTAACAGACCCATAACTCCTCCTGCTCCTCCAACAGCGAGACCGACGCCGCCATCTTGGCTTCGCGTGAGTAGAATGAGAGTCGAGTAGTGCCTTGATGTGTCTTTAAATTTATCTTAAGCTCATTTAAACGTTGTTCTAAGCTTATTTAAGAGAGCTTAATTAATTTCAATCCCTCCAGAGTAGCTCATAAAAGATAAAACTAAGAGAAAGTGTGAGATCCGTTACAAAATCAGTGGAAACCAAAACCAGAACTAACATCAATAAGAAGCTATGAATCAGCTCCGGCAAGTTTTATGTAAAACTGAAACAGATTGGAACTCAGCTTCAAATGACCTGAGTTTTTTTAACCAAAACCTGAAACATTTTACGTAAAGTAAAAGCCAGGGACGGGGGGCAGCCCTATTAAAAGAGAGAGAGAGAGTTTTACAAGCTTTTGAAAAGACTGGGTCGTTATTGAGGGGTCTTATTCAGGAGTTGTTAATGGACCCTCTCCAACCTTTGGTATGAATAATTAACAAAGCATGATATTTTGAGGGGAAATGTCCATTGTTGTGGTTAAAATTCCTCGATTACTAGATTATCAGATTTTCTTAATGCTCTCTATTTTGGCAGGAGAAATGTGAGCGAGAGAAGCAGATTTGTCTCCAATCAGCGCCTGGATTTGGACACCGGCTGAAAATAAAATGCTACTACAATTATCACTTTGTATGTCTAGAAAACTACGAGAAATAGTCTCAAACAAACCAATTTTATTTCAATACTCTATAAAGCATACCAGTCAAAAAATACAATAAATTTAATTCAGCTTTCTTCTACTCAGTTTTCAACGGGGATTTGCGTTCTTTAAACATGTGTTCAAAATGTAGTTGTACTGGTTGGAAATTCGAAATTCTGTGAAAAAGTATAGCCAAATGCAATTGATTTTAAGAAGAGGGCAAATTGTTTCTTTTTCTTTGAATTGTTCTGCTAGAGAATGTTTTTGTTTAGTGCAAAACAAATTTACGACGTTCAAAGTCCTGCAAAGATGGCATTTGTGAGTAAACTATAGTTTCATTTACAATATTTATATTAAAGTGTCCATTTGAAATGAATCGTTTTGTTATCTTGTCGTGTACACGCAAGTTTTCAGGTTTTTAAGTTCTGTTGCCAATTTATTACCTTTGGATGAGTTTGAAGCAAACTTGGACTGGTGATGTATCGTAATGTTTTCCTCAAAATACCAACAATTCTTATCGTCATGGCTAAAAACTTGACTCCATTGCCCTATTTGTAAGAGAAAAAATTTCCCTCATATTCAAAGAGCTTTCACAAAGGCAAATAAACCAAATCTTTGTTGCCAGTCTAACCCAGTTTGTTGTGATGACAACGAAAACTAGTAACTACTCTGAAGAAAACTTAGAGATACATCATCAGCCCAAGTTTTGCTTAAACTCATCTAAAGGTCATAGGTTTGCCTGAAACAGATTTAAAGAAATTGATTCCTCTACATGTATTTGAAAACATTAAATGTTATTTTGATTCTCGAAAACCATAAGAAATTTGAACAAGATTTATCAGTTTCACCTCTTTTCCTCATTTAGTAAGGTTTATCCACAGACGTAACAAAGTAATTCATGTCTTAGGCATTTTAAAGTGTAACTTTGGTAGATTGAGAAATTACAGCTAACGTAACCTCTCATTAAAGAGTTGCAAATATATCTGTTTTATTGATAACAAAAATAACAGTGATTATACAATAAACGGATGATAATGATATCAATGATGTGTATAACAACAACAACAACAACACTATTGCAAATAAAGATATTTAGCTTTATAGTCTTCACTACCCTTGGGTAGTCGGTAAGTTAAACAAGTTTTACCGTACAGTTAAAGGATCACGAGGTTCTACGGCTCTACGTCCTTACCCGAGATCATTCTCATTGATTATTTTAAGGTCAGGCTGGGAATCGAACCCAGGCCTCCTCCAGGTGGCTGGCTGTAAACATTGATAATGATAACAAAACACTAATAAAAAATCAATAATGACGAGGATAATGAAAAGCAAATAAAAAAATAACAACAAGACAATGCTTATAACAGTAGTAATACAAATAAAATGATAATAAAGCCTTGTCTGCTGATGGTGAAAACAGTAATAGGACTCACGAACATTGTGTTAAACTGCTGTTATAGTTATCCACATGTTTCAGTGCATCAAACTTACGTACAATTATAACCATTCACTTGCTTCAGATAAAGCATACTTCATCAACAGAAGAAATACAATTGGTAAACTGTACTTCCCTATCAAAACGCATTACGAAGACTATCAACTTCTGTTTTGTATGCATGTATACGTATTAAAAACGTTTTTTCTAGATTTGTGGCAAAATCATTTAGCTCTGATTCAGAAGGAGGTGTGAAGGAACTTCTTTCTTTTGATCTTCTTAGCCAACCTAAAAAACAAGTTTTAGGCAAACATGGTTAGAATGGGAATTTGAGGGGAATTAGAGGGGGGGGGGGGGGGGAACGGGCGGAGGACACTGAATTTGTGCGTTATTGGCTGGCATCAACAGACGTTTGTAAACTGAATCTCCCCCTGTTCTTCATATTGGGGAATCAAATGTCATCAGTGAGGGAGCTTAGCTGTACCAAATCTGGAAATAATTAGGGATAAATAGCTAAAACCTGATGTTCGTATTAACAAAATTCTCAAAATCTGTGTGTACCATCTCCGAAAAAATTCTTACTGGTTCGGCGCAACGTATCCGTATTAAAGCCTGCAAGCTTCTTGTTCAAGCCTTAGTATCATCGCGTCTTGATAACTGAAACCCACTTCTCTCCTGTTGTAACAAATCTTCAGTGCAACGCCTTCAGTTATAATTCAAAGCTATGCTGCACGCACTTTCTGTTTACCACCTCACACCGACCTTCTTTAAAGTTCTGCATTGGTTGACAATACATACGGGAATTAAGTTTAAACTACCAACAAGTTAAATGTCTTTCATGGAAATGGCTCAAATCCGTCTACAGCCTGAACGGTTCCAGGGACTATTTCAAGAGAGCAGCGTGAAGCACTGCTGACAACGCGTTTTTTTAACTCTTCGCCAAAATCTTTGGAATCATCAACTTCCCTCCCATATTCAAAATAGTGCCAGCCTAAACATTTTTAGGTCCCTGCTTAAAACAATTTTACATAAGGAAATAGTTGAACTAATAAAGAATAGTTTTATATTCGGTCGAAATTGTGTTAATTAGAAATGACACTATAAAAGCCTAATTAACTTATTATTTTCATTACTACTGCTATTGCTATTATTGTTGAAGTTACATATATCTTATAATATCACAAAAGAACAACAAGGATTTGATTATATACGGGCAATACGTTGTTTCGAAAAAGCGACTTTCGAAACAACGTTGTAGTGCCCGTCTAATCAAACCCTTGTTGTTCTTTTATGCATGACGTAACTCCTGCTCTGCTTTCGCTGGCGTAGAGTACTTTTAAACATGGAACTACAAGAAATTTTATCTATTTTATACCTTATTACATATACATATATCACAGTAACGCAAAAGACCGCTGTCAAATATTCTCCTGGACATACCAACCAAACGAGGTTAATAAAATAATTATTACATGGCTTCAGTTTTAGATAAGCAAAAGATAACAAAAGATTATCTCTGCGAGAAATCAGTCCAGTAACTGTAGCCGGTCCTGTATGGGATGTTATTGGACCGCCGGAGTTTTGGCCAATTAGCGCAGCACACAGGATTTGGTTATGGGCACCAGAATTTTGACTTGAAATGTAATAAAAAGAGATGCAAATATTCTAAAGTACACCATTATCATTTTATCTTTTTTTACAATAGAAAGTAAGATGTGAAAAGGAAAAAGCTGAGTGTTTGAAAGCAACTACCCACGATTTTGGGGCATCACTACAGTGTCATACTGTGAAGTACTACGAGTGCATGTCGGGTAAACGGCCACCCACCTTACCACCAACAGTGTCGCCTTCGGTCAGGGTAGGTGAACTTGAGTTCTCACAACCTTTAAACGCATCTTGTAGCAACAGCCAAGTAATTTTCTGTCTTTTAATAGACACTGTTGAAATTCCTAAATAAAAGGCAATTTTTCTCAAAAGAACCAGCCGCGCACCCAAGCTTGTAATTAGCTAATCATTCTAGCTAGTAACAATGGCGAAACCAATATCCACACACGTGGAAGGCAAAAACAGTACAGTGTCTTCCTTGTGCGCGATCAAAATCCTGGTATCAGTGTAGTTAAAAATTATGGATGTTTGATTTAACCGTTTTTGCCGGTTGCCTCTTTTGTGATTTATTACAACGTATTTGGAGTAGCAAGTTTATATCTGTGTTTCATGTCTGCATTGGGTTTGAGCGAGATTTTTGTGGCCGCGCGACAACTAGGGCGAGAGCAAAAAAAACAAAAGGAGGGGTAAGGGTAGGGGGGAGGGTAGGTTTCCTTCAGAAAAGCTTGATAAGTAGGCTAATACAATACCGTATTAATTTCTCGGACTACAAGTTGAGTTGAGTTACAAGTCGACCCCTATTTTCTAACAGGGAATCTTGGAATTTATACTGTAACCTTATTATAAGTCATTTTCAAAGTATTTTATTCATAAATTGAGCCTTCAAATTTATAAATGTCCCTTTCTTTTACTCATGAAAGTTCTTATATTCACTTTTATAATCAACACCGCAGTAAATCGAAATCAAATGGCACAGTATTTTATGAAACAAAGCATAAAACTGCTAAAACTCAAACTGTCTTGTAACAGCATTGTTTATTAGAATTCAGCAACCTTTGTAATTAGTAAATGAGTGTTTTGTGTGACACTTTAGAAGCTGTTTTAACCTTAAAAGGTCGAAACCTTTGGAGCAAGATTCCGCGACTATAATTTATGGCGAGGCCTGTTTGAGCCTTAAATTTTTAGGGTCTCAGAAGGTCGACTTGTAATCCATGAGACGTGGCATTTGCTATATGGACGTTTGTGCCTTTCGTTTATGGGCATATTCTGGTTAACCAAACGTCTTCTCTTTTTCAGAAATATTGTAAGAAGAGGAGAGATATTTGCATCAGAGTGAAATGCGATTACGACTACCAAACTTGTTTAGGAAACTAGGAACAATTGACGACTTAACAAGTTGACCTGTTGGTATTTATTGCAAACTTTATAGTGCTGTATCTCTACATAAGCTATTTCATTGAGATATTAAATTTGCTTCATAGCAGTGCATGACTAGTGTGGTATCACTGTCTTTTCCCTGTAGCTTTTACCGTGTTTTATCCTTTTTTCTTTTTTAAGATAGACACTTATTCCAACAAGTAATTGCCTCTTCTAAAATTTTGGGTTTAGCCCTGTACATGCACTCAATATTTGAACACAAACCGTGGTAGCCCCAGTCTTCATCTCTATTCATGGGAACTAATCGTTTGACAAACAGAATTCTTTTACCTTTTTCTCGTACGTTCGCTCCCTGTGTTAAGGACTTTCACTTTCTCTGAGCATTTGAGTGTCTTTTATCCTAATTTTTTCATAGACAGTAAAAGATAAGTGGAATCCGTCTATTGTGTTTTGACATGGGATTTTCAAACTTCGCCTTCAATACATAAAAGCGTTTTTTTAATATGATAAACTAGATGTTACCACAGGTAAAGGTAATGCTGTCGAGCTATATATCGTTGGTTACCCAGTGATGTCATTTAGAAACGTACTGTTCATGACCTTCACCCCTTTCAGTTCCAATGCTAGCCAGTTATCATCTAACTTCTTACATAAAACAAGGCAATTGATACTGAAAAATGATAACTTCAAAATGATCCGTCCATTCAAATCGCGAACTCGACTGCTGACAACTAAGGTTGGCGTTCGTAGCGTCTCCTGTCTATAAGACAAATTCCTGCCTTTATCCCCACCCCCCACCCCCTGGACATCCCCACCGAAAGTTGATCTTCCAGGTAGCCGAATCCAACAAAGCGGGCCATCTGAACATTTGAGTTAGGAAGTTATAACAGATCCGGAGCTAGCAACGCAAGCAAAACTAGACAGAAGATTAAAAAAAGAACAATGTTTTGAGACAAAGCTTGCCCCGGCGATCTTCTTCCTACCATTTCGATATCCACTTCATGTTCTGTTTCTGGTGACTTGCGAGTGCTGATGAAATTATTTTCAGCTGTAGCGGTTGTGGTCGGGGTCAAACCTGAGAGCATTGGCTGTTTCGTCCTGAATGTTTCTTTCTTTGGTTTGCATTTTTCATAGAAGGACATTTTCTCATAAAAAGCTGGTCCGCCTTCGGCCGCGACTCTCCAGTCGATATCCGAACATTGGGGTGAATCAAACCGAAAAACGACGTTACGATTTTGTCTACGGTCAAAGTAGTAGTATATGCAAAATATCTGTTTGTTCTTGACGTTTTGAACGAGAGAAAATTTTCTATAAGTTTGTTTAGTTTTTTGTTCTTCTTTTAGACAGCGGTAAGTAACTTGTGGAACTTCGCACGAAGGCTGGTACTTTAGCGTAGTTCCAAAGGAGTTTGCGGAAATCGTTCCGTTGCAAGCATATTTACCAAAACGGGTTGAGTGAAATCCACATTTGCCTTTGAAAGCAGGACACTCACCAAAAATATAATTTTCCAAAGGTAGTCGCGAGATCACTTTCTCGATGTTTCGACCCCAGTAGGGGAACGGATCAAGACTGAAGAAAAACTTATAGTCGCAGAAATAAATCATTTCTCTTTGGTAAAATAGTTGTGGTGATACTCCCTTGGTTCTGCGAATAGGCTGGCTTTGCGACAATCTGTAGATCAAGCTACTGTTAGTCCAAGATTTCACAGCCAATCGGGTCATTCTCTCGCGGCAGCCATTGTTGAACTTTGACGTAAGCATGAACTCGTGGTCAAAATATTGCAATCGGCCCGGTAGCGGCCACGCCCTCGAATAATCGCCCAGGCATCTTTTGTATGATATACCCCCGAATACCTCCCGACATACAAACTCCCCGGTCTGAAGAATCTCAATTTTGTTCGATGAAATAGTAATATTTTTACGGCCAAGATGACTCGAGACTTCAAGCCAGTTTCCCTGAATATTTTTTGGAAAAGTACATTGCGGTTTCATGATATTTGGGTCTTCATAACGAGCTGTAGACTTCCGAAGATAAAGGATATACATGTTCTTGGGTTCACCTTTAAAGTTTTCCTCATGACAGACAGGATCCTTGTACAAATAAAGTGTCATTTCTTTCTTGTTACCGCTCCATTTGTACTTGAGACATTGAAATTCACTCTCGCGATTCTCCCGTCTAACGTCATAACTTGTTCTGTACCTCCGCTTAGTAATAAAATAGGAAAAATCTTCATCTTGCCATCTTTGGTTGAAGCAGTGCAGATGTTTATTCTCGAAATGACCAAGGAAATTCCCAAAGGAGCAGTTACTTGTTCCTGGTAAATCAATAAAAATTCCTTCCTTTTGCATGCAGTCTGCTTCAAACACTCCATGCTTGTCTTCGCGTGTTACGGCACAAAATCCCTGCCGCTCAGAGTCAAATACCTTTTCAATAATAAAGCCACCTTGTAAATCTGTGGGACAATCTACAACTTCCTTAAACGTGCTAGCCAGGAGTAGACGTCTTCTTGTTAAAAGTTCTTCCTGACATAAATTTTCACTAAAACCTGCGCTAAAATTGGCCATTTTCAACTCCACGACATTTTTACCTCTTTGTATGAGTTTCACACACGAGTAATTGATTAACTCGGGGTTCATCGAACGTGCAATTGAAACTATGAACTTATAGCTGCTAATTTGCTTTCCACAAGTAAGTGTCTTCGAGCTACCGTCTTCCCGTGTTTCCAGACCTTCAGAGATTATAATACGTGACTCTTTGATGAACCACCGCCACTCAGAGTATATTTCGTGCAGCTTCGACTTGTGGCCGTTTGTTTCTTTCTTTGAAAAGTGTTTTCCCTCGGACCAGAAGCAAGCTTGTCTCGAGTTTTTGCAAGGAGTTTGTAGAAATGTAGGAAAGACGCAGTTTTGTTGCTGTGTTGAGTTTTTCCCGCTCCCTTCAACAAAGAAACTTGTGCTGGGAGACGCAACAAGCAAAACAAGAGTGAATAATGCTCCCTCCATATTCAGTGTGTAGATGAGTTGTCAACCTGTCTTCAGAATACTTATATTTACGACTTATCTTTGTCTTTTCTCTTCCTTCTCAAACTAGCTTTTGTATAGCTGTCAATATTGGGTAAACATCGGTTTTATCACAGTAATTTGCTGCATCAGTATAAGAAACTCGCCAGTAATCTGTGTCTAAGTCGGGAAAGTTCAATGTCTTTTCACAACTTACATTTTGTCAAATTGACTGTAAGACGCGTAAATTGAGTTCATTGTTTGTTTCATAGTGTGTCCTGAATAATTTATGAGCGAGAAACACAAAACTTGTTTTATTCACCAAATCCGGCTTAATACTCAATATATATGTTGCTATCGGTAACTTCATTTCGTCAGAAAGGGTTTGATTAAAAAACCAAAGCGTTTTCTCGCTTGTTGCATGATTAATATCGGTACCGAATTGATTAACTTCGTTGACAGCAAAGACTGACTGATTCATGATGCGAAAGATAGCCAAATGGCTGTATCATTAATTCCGCTACCGATGTAAAGATAAAATAATGTAATGAAATCGATATATTTTTATTGGTCTCAGACATGTTATAGCAAGTGATCAAAAAAGTTTAATTTTAAACGAACGTTCGTGGTAAATTATCAAACGGGGACACAGGTGAAATTTTTATTGAGGAGCTTCTTTGAATGCCAAAATTTCCGCCCAAAAAATTGTCTTCACCCCCAATGAAAATTAATAGGATGAACTTTTCATAACAGAGATAAATAGTTTGATGGCAAACAGTGCCTAGCATTCATAAAAGGTAAAAATTTTAAGACATTTGTATTGAATGAAAACTGCAGAAAACTAAAGCTGCTATCGCCTAGCCAAGAAAACTGCTTACATAAATTCGTCTGAAATTCCATTTTTCTAGTTTATCGCTTTGTGCCTCAAAACACACAAAATGCGAAAAGTTTGTCATTCAAAAAAAAAAAAATAATATCGATCAAAGGTAAAAACAAATATGCGTACATTTTTATAAAATTCTTTTTAGTTTTCGCTCTGAGCGTGCAGTTCTGAGACTGTAATCGTTTTGTTCTCTATTCACGCTGTGAAACAAAGCAAGTTTTTCTTTTAAAAAACAAACAATGTTTCATGGAAGTTTTTGTTAACTCCCACGAAAACCGAGGATAACCCTCGTCAGTTACACTTTGAACTAATTGCATATAGCTCAGAGATCTCTCATAGAGCACTGTATGAGAAGCTCTTTAAGGCGCAAAAATTTCCTATAAAGTTAAGAAAATAGACGAAATTGAATCTCATTTGGGCAACAAAGAGGAACAGCTAACAATGTTTACTGTCTAACAAGAATGAAAACAAGCAATCAACTGACATTGTTTTGAAAAAGTTCTGCAGCTTCTAATCAGAAACTAGAGTTAAACTCGTTTTGTTTATATTGTCTCTTTCCTCATCCTCCGCCGAATGAATGTTTATTCGGAAGTTAAAACTTGCGTTAAGCAAGCTGTGAAAAGTAAAAACTCATATATTGCCCACAAACACTCGCAGACACCCGCTAGGGGAAGCGCCACAATGTGCTCGGTGTTCAGTTGTTCTAAGTCAAAATATTTTTTGTTTAGTCATAGAATATTCTGCCACCTGTTCATGTGTATATGAGTCACTGAGAAAACAGAAAAATTGATTTTTTTCTATTCTTCAAGTTGTTGATAAATCTCAATGAAAATTCACGGCAATTAGAAGAGTAATTTCAACTTTTTTCCGTCAACTCAAATAAAACCGTTTCTCAACGGCATAGCGCTCTCAAATTTTTGGTCGAAGTAAATAACGTTTTGAAATGTGTATTTGGCCAGTGTCGTTTTTTGGAAAACTTCATAGAACTTTTTGAATTAAAATGCGGCGTAATCATGAAACGAATTCGTACTCTAGTTTTATAAAGCCCAATTAGTTTCTTTGTCTACAGCGAGTTGTCAATTGTCAACCATTAGTAGATATGCATTGAATAATAAAGAACTTGTCACACCTAAATTCAAACACAATATTTGCAGCTGAAACTTAACAACAATACAAGACTGCAACTATTATTATTACAGAGTGTCTTTTTAAATCGGAATTGGGCATTTCTGGGTTTTTTGTGGTATTAAAAGTGAACTGATTTTATCAGAAGACTGATTTATCACTTATCCAATCTTTCTATTTTTCACTTCTTTCTTCCCAATCTTGGTCTGATCGCCAAACGCTCTTCGTCATCATCACCTCGATTCTTAGTTTACAAGCCAAGATCTTTCTTTATTTAACATCTTTTCAATTTCAATAAATGAAATTTAAAATAATTGCTTGGTGGAAGCGGCTTTTGTGTTGTGAACAGAGTCGCTTGAACGAGTGCAATCAACCAATCAATCGAGTTGAAAGCAGTAGTAACAGACAATGAAAGTGTCTGACACCTCCCACGGTAATTTGCACATTTTCATTAACTCGAAATCATTTCTCGAATATGATATCTTGGCCTGTTGCGAATACCTAAAGGTAACTGCAGTATATAACTTTAAAAAACCCCCTTTACACGAAAAACAAACAAAAAAAGAAGCCGCGACCGGGCAAGAAGAATTTCGTGCGATTACTGACAGCTGCCGTTTCACTTTCGGTTTTATTCGTTTTCAATTCATCCTTGGAATTAAAATCTTCCTTCATAAAAATCTATCCTTGCCGAGCCGTTTTTTTCTGTAGTATAAATGGGTTTGTTGAGCGAATCCTGTTGCCACTGGAAATGGAGAAAAGTCCGCGTTTCGCCGATCTACATCATTAACGTGGAACCCACTCGAAGGAAATTAAAGAAAACTATAAAACTTCTCTGGCCTTGTTGGGATTCGAGCCCGTGACCTATGAAACAAATCTGCTTCCTGTAACTAAGATCAGCTGATAGTAGATTTTGTTTTTCAAAAAATGGTAATGAATTCATGAAAACCAACTTTTTTGACTAGGCTATTTTAAAAACGGGGACTTTCACACTCGATGTGAGTAGCCTTATTAGTCGCGACGGAATCCAAATCTTAAAAGCCGGGCGAGAACATGCTTCATACAGTGTGCTCTGTGTTACGAACACGCAAGTCTACCTATAGAGTATAGTACGATGTGTTTGCCGGTACGCGTAGCTAGGTATAGGCTATTCATATAACTCTGTCGGCTCCTTGTAATTTTATTAGTTTTCTAAATCCTTGAAAGAAAAATTGAAGTTATTGGTATTTAGACTGACAAAACGTAAGCTCTATCAACGTGGTATCCTTTTTGCTTTGAAATTGCACTGTATAAAAAAACATGCGCTGAGGTAAGCACGGTTGTACGTTTGCTTGAAGATATGAAGAACATTTTCGAGAAGTAACAACAGCATCATTACGAACGAGTTCTTTACTTTTTATTACAAAGTTAGATTGTCTCGTACTGAACAAACCAAGGGAAGTAGAAAGTCAAAAAGCGTATAATTGGGGCGCTTTTTTGGAATCAGTGATCATTATTTTCAAGTTTTTATTCACCGAGAAAAAAAAAATTAGAGGGTTAAAACATTACATATTCTTTAGTCCGGATGATGCCAAGGGACCTAGGGTGTCTGTTCTAGTCTGGCCCCTAGCCTCTAGATTACTTTAGACCTAGTAGCCGAAGATGAAATTGCTGAAGTGGCTAAGGCATCCGACGGTATAGCTCGCGAGATCATTAAGGGACATTGCGGTAGGGCATGCTTTTGAAATACTCTTTGATTAGGAGACAGAAGTGACGGTTATTCCAGATGTAGTTAGCTAAAACTAATCGGAGTACTCAAAACTACAATGAAGATCTTCCGTCAGAGTGCGTCCACGACTAATAGAATTGTTACAGGGAATATTTTTTTTTGGGGGGGGGGTAAGCTCTGGTAGTCCCTGACTGTAGTTCTGTCGGAAAAGTAGCCGATTTCTTGAGCAACAATCCCAAAACATCTGCTTACAGCCGTGGTCACAGTGTAGGGAACGCATTGCATGCACGCAAATAATTCTAGTAAAACCAGTGAAGGCCAAGATGCATCTTAGTGATCGTTTTTAAATAGTCTTTGTTTTTGGTTTAGATTCAAAAGTTTTCCCTTTTTATGAAGAAACGAGTTTGCTGAAAGTCAATTTTCCGGACACAAGTCTCTTTAGCGAAAAGGCTCCCTGGCCCGGTCAGAATTCTCGTTTATTTGTTTGCCCGGCTGCAAGTCTTTTCCGTAATTTTTCTCGTTCAGAAGTCACCGATTTACCACTCAATCCTGCCTAACTTGTTACTCTGAAACCTAGAATTTCTCGTTTGTTTTTGGGTTTTAATTTCTATTTAGAACAATAAGTTGATGAAGAGAAATGAATGGAGTAATAAACTATAAAACTCATTCTTGGCAAAGGTTTATCTGTCGAGTCTCCTCCAAAACTTTATAAATTCCCTCATCTCCTCCTCAAAAAATTGTTTGACACAGACTGTTGAAATTCTTCCATACAAGGAGTAAAACCACCACACGGCGGATTTCATGCTCTGTATTTATTGCTCATTAAATGCAAAAACTACAATTACAAAGTGTCACATGAATTCTGATATCCTTTAGCTCGTGATCAGCCAGTTCCGTTGTCACGCTGTATAAAACAGATATTCTTGTAACAAAAAAAAAATATGAGAAACATTCAATTAATATTAGTGTAAAAACAAAAACTGCTAAGAAATGGACAATTCTAGTTGATTAATTAGCGTATATCTAATGATAATAATAATAATAATAATAATATTGATAATGACGCTAAGGATCAAGTTACTAAATTACATATACAGTGAGACAATAGTTAAGAAGATGAAGAAACATAAAATATAACAGTGAAATATAAAAATATGAATAGCTTCATTAGTTCATTTTGCTGCTATATCTTAAGTTACCGCAACTGTTTTACAAAATTAAAGACAGAATGCAAAAGTTTTAGAATTATCATAACATAGTTTAAATCTTTAAGTTTGCACTGAACACAAATATTTCAAACATTATAAAAATACGCTTACGGTCTTTCAGGGCAATTGTATGGTAAAGTCTAGAGCTGGCTAGAAAATATACACGTAATGAGCAATGTACTTTTTATATCAATTGCTATAAAGATATATTTTCAAATACATTGAAAACCAGCATAGAAAGATCCTAAATTGTAAAATGAGGCTACAAAGGTTCATAAACAGATTCTCACTTTCAATAAAAAATTTGTATTTACTACGAGTATACATAACTTCCACACGTCAAGACCAGAGTAAAAGTATAGACATGAAGGGTGGGTGGGAGGGGGACAGGATGGGGCTTGTTTAACAAAGGTCTAGGTACCGAATGCTCCAACTTACTGTTACGGCACTTGGTAAAGCACAGTTTATGACCATCAAGCACTTTGGCTTTGCACTTCAACTTGATCTTGGTATCTTTGATCCCTTGGGAACGAAAGTGGAGGCCAATCGCATTTAACATACTTGTATCCAAAACTTAGTTTAAAAATTCATTTCTAAACTCGATAACGTTAGAACTCATTTACTTTAAGGCGATGGAGTTGTTACAGAAAACAAAATATTGTAAAATTCCGTTTAGGCAAGTTTCAGTCATTGTTAATAACGAGTCCACTGTTATTTGATTGGAAGTTTGAGCCAAAGGTTTCTTTGTTTCGTTTCCCACTGTGTTTAGATTTTAAAAGGTTTGCTTGTAGACATTACGTCAGCAGAAATCCGCCTATACAAGAAACTCAGACTTGAAAGTAAAATGCAGGAAAGATCTCGTGGCAAACAGTCAAGAATTCTTCATCAATTTTTTAATAGAAAGGTTTGGAAGATCAGAGAACACTTAGAACTTTTAGATAGTTCCATAATAGTACCGTCCGGCACCTCTGCCGATTAAAGATGATTCTGAAAAGAGAAGTATTTTCCAATAATACAAGACCAACTTACCTTCACACTTCTTCATCGCGTTATGCGAAAGAAGCACACAGTGAGTTCGACAAGCACCTAGGAAGAGCGAATTAATGAGGAAAATGGAAAAGGAGCGAAGACTATACATTTCTTTGTTACACAGGTGTCTAAACATGAATATCGGGCACAAAGAGTAAAAGTCTTGATCATTAGTTTTTCATGCAAAACTTTAACAGTAAACTCGCGTTTACAATCATGAACGGGAGGTAATTATTTTAGGGTCAACCCGTCGCAATTAGTTTGCGTAAAGGCTAAATAGTCTTTTGGTAGAGTTTTCACCGGTGCAAGGTTAAAAGACGATTGAGAACGTATCGAGACAGTTGAGTGGAAGAGTCGGCACATATGTCTAGAGCAGGTAATGGAACTCAAGTTATGTATGTGCAGGGTTTAGTGACCATATGCACAAGTTTAAAGTTAAAACTTCGTAGGAATAAAGGCAATATCGAAAGCCTCGTTGGTTTCGAGATATCGATGCTACTCGCAAGAGGACTTTCATAAAGTCCATTTTATATACAATTTGTCTAAATTTATAAAGTAGAGTAATTTCTGTGCCGGTTAGGGGTGGCGCCCAGTTTACAATACGTTAACTTTGACAAAATACAACGTGTTTTTCTTTATTTCTCAGTTGGCAGTTTTCCGTGGTTTTTTTTAGAAAACTTTGTATTCCAGTTGGGCATAATAGGGCAAATGCCTTGGAAAAATAACTATCAGCGATACAAAGTGCAATGTGAATAACCGATCGAGTTTAAAACTCACTCACCGTACGCACAATTGGGGTAGGAGAGACTGACACAGCTGCTAAACAGTTTCCAGGCTGCAATTCAAATTAGTCAATCAATCACAGCAAAGTAATAGAAATAAAGATTACAAAACTACTTGCACTTA
>JAOBAT010055635.1:0-27211 GCA_026413305.1 Hydrozoanthus tunicans
AGTCAGGGGGGTGGTCTAACTCCCCCCTGAAAAATCGGATGAGCAAGCCACTTCGTATATTTGAGTTTTAGGATAGATCCTATAAACTTGCCAAGTTTCAACGAAATCGATGAGATGGCATGTCATGGACTCACTCTTAAAACATAAACAGAAAATTAGATCTCGCTGGGATAATCGAGGAAAACTGTAAAAATTGTTTCTAACATTGTATAATGACAAGAACTCTCGTCAGTTTTCAAAATAGTAGGTTGCAGGAGGGAGTGAAGGAAATCCTAGGAAATTTTCACAATGCAATTATCATTCGCTGGGCTAGGGGTATAATTAATATTTTAGTACCAGTTAGGCATCCCCCAATTAGCTTACCCATGTAAGCTAGAATGAATGACACAGACGTGGGCACAAAAAATCACCTTTCCCAAACCGAAACATTACCCGGCCGCGTCCGCGTCCACATTTTAGTGAAGTTGTTCAGATCTGTAACTCCCACAGTACGTATTTGCTGGGGTTTCCCTATACAGTAACCTCTCTGCCAGTAGAAAAGAGCCTGGGTTTGAGTTCAGATTTTCAGAAGGTGATTGAAAAAAGAAATTAAGAACATAATCAAACGCGAGAATGATTAATGCAACTTTATTTACTTCACTCTTAAAAACGAACTTAATCTACGGTGTTAAAAACGGCATCGTATTCCTACAGTAAAAACTATCATTCTTGTTCAAACTAAGTTCAATTTGTACCTTAATACTCCCAACTCGAGTACGCAAATTTCGGCCTACATGCCAACAATTGCTTGAATAAAAATAAAACATCAAACCACTAGGAATAATGGCATCGATAAAATATCATAAAACGTCTGTGTTGCTCTCAAAATATCTTCATAAAGCAACATGAACATCATCATCAACCCTTAAAATAATTGTTAAAACTCGTTTGGAGACAAAATGAGCAAACTTGGCTCAAATACACGTAAAATTAATTGGTTTTCCTACAACCAGGCAGAGTGAGTGTTCTTGACGATCCTACAAAATAAGCTAAAAATCCGTTTTACTGCACGGCGTCGTGAGTCCAGTGCGTGTGTGAATTCAAGCAAGAAAACGCCGACAGAATTCTCCGACGATAACTCATTGGCTACAATAATTAACAAACATGACGACGTTGATTTTGTTGGAGCCTCACGCGTGTTGTTCCCCGGTTTTTTTCTTGCTAAATAGTTTTCCCGGACTCTTAAATCCTCTTCCTTTTCTTTTCTTTGCTTCGAATGTTGGATCGTTGTTTTCTTCTGTTGCACCCGTCTACAGAAATAAATTGAAAAGTCAACGATAAAAAACCACAGCGCTATAAGCACACGGAAGCAAACAGAGAAAAAGCATTCACCCAAATTTGGCTTCAAACTTAACACGATATTAAATGCTTGAAGTTTTGTTATAGTAGAGTATTCTTAAATAATAGTTTAACCAGGCTATAAAACGAGTTTATTTGGAGATAAAAAATGATGAAGTCAAGCGATTTTGAAATTTTTATCAGGTCTTGCTCTTTAAACTTTTCTACTTGATAATCCCTTTTAAAAGCAAAGATTTTAGTCTTATTTAGACTTGATTTAATTGTGTATCTTAGGTCATTACCTTAGAATCGCTATCGATTTTATTTTCATCTTAGTCAGGTATAAGAAATTTAGTTTAACGCTTATAATAGAGTTACGATTGATTACGCCACTACTTTAAGCTTGAATCTATCCATAATTAGTCACCAACTACCAACTAAGAACGGTTTCTTCTTTTTTCCCCAATTTGTAGATTTAATTGACAAACAAGACACGAAACTGCTTAGTTTGTCAGTTTCTCTCTTAAAGGAAAGGACACTCGAACAAGTAGACGTGTCCATAAATGTGGAAACAATTGTACTCATTCAAGTGCAGGGTGTGGAGAGGAAACGAAACGTTAATGTTTGGAAGCAAAGAAGTTTATTTAAAATAAGGTAACTCTTGGACCTAGAGTAACAAAAAACTCAACTTAAAGTGTATATTAACGGAATTAAGAAACTTATCTCTATAACACGTGTTTGTGTTAAAGGGCAAAGTTTCAGGATCATTGATCTGGTATTTCAATAAATAATTGTTATGTAATTTATCCGATTGGACTCCCGACTTGACGTCATAACCTTGGTACTTTCTATATTTGCAAAACCTTAATACCCCAGCAACAAAAATTATTCTAATGAAATAAACAACATTTTCTTCTCTTTAAAAATCGTTTCTAACGGACTAAGTTCCATGATTACGATCGATCCACTTTAATCGTTTGAAAAACTGCAAGGTCGTTTAATGGGTTAGAATGTCTGTGCTACATATTAGTATTTAAAGATAAAGTTGTGTTGCATCTGCGAAGGATGTAGCTCAAGCAAATGTAGACGTTTGGTTCACATGATAAAGTTTATAATGTTCTGTGAGGCAGGCAGAGATCGCTATGGTTTATGAACTAACGATATACATGTGCACAGCCCTAGTGCAAAACACAAAAAAACTTTAATTTTGGCCAGACAGCCAACTAAACACTGATACTTTTGACAAAAAAGATATTACTCTAAAAACCAAATAGCCATTTAGTGTTGAAGTTAAATTGTCAAATCGTTTACGAAAAAGGAAAAGTGAAATAGAATACACTTACAAATACTACAAAAGTAATATCGGTTATTGCTATTGTTAGAAATTTGCAATCTTATTCTAGTCGTTCTTCTTACTACAAATTAAATGCTTCAAATTTTACAAAATTATTTTAAGGGATCATAAATTAAATTGTTATTCATTTTTTATCTTTTAGTATAGCAACAAAACAGCTTCTTTAGTTTGTGTACGAACGCAGACTACACAACATCAATACAGAACATGCACACAAAAACTTTTGGCGCAAACATTAAACGTTGTAGAAAACATTATTGCTCAACAGATTTCTCGACTATGAGTTTACTCGGCGCTATGGTAAAGGGTGATCGTGACCAAAGGAAAAAATTTCCTAAAGAATTTTTGAACGATCACATTCACAACCTCTAACCTTCATGAGACTGAAGGATCCAAACACATCAAGTCTTTCGTTCGAAATATAAAAGATCGTTTCCTTTTAATAACGTACCTTTGAATGACTGAAAACATTATTTCTTTATAAACTGCAGAATCACAAGAAAATTAAAGAGAAGTTTATTCTTTCTCAAAATTTAATCCATTCTTAACTGAAAATAGATACCAGAGATGAGAATTTGCTTAAAAACTTCGCACGAATGCTAAAGCGCATGCACACTTTGCAAACGCACACACGCACAATAACTCGCACGCAAACGCACGCACGTACACACACACAGTTACTCACAGTTATAACTCCAAAATAAAAAAAACAGCAAAAAAACCTGTTCTAAATGTGTGCTAAGTGCCGCTAGCCTTCAGCTTGTTGCTTCAACCTATAAACAATCGTGACAACAAATAAATTACTGCAAAGATGTGGGCAAAGAGGGAGGCATGCCATGTGAGCAGACTTCAGTGACGCAATGGTCATGTGGAAGGTAAGTCAAATAAATCTAGGTGTTCGATCAGGGTTTATTACTTTATATAAGACCAAAAACTTCACTGTCAGCAGGATCTGTAAGTCAGAAAGGAATGTAAGTGATTATATTATTACCCACTTGTTTTGACGATATACAATTTTTTATTTTGGCGCTTTCGCCTTGTTTGACTCCATTTGCGTTTTCGTTATAAATTCGAATTACGAGTCAAGGTTCGGAATTATTATCACTCTTAACCAGCGTTTCAGTTATTTTTTTTGTCGACTACTGACAGCACAGTTTTTGTCGAATGTACAATAACAGCATATGGAGAGCAAACCACCTTCAGTACTTCTATTACTTCTTCATTTAATATAATAAACACAAACAATTGACTTGCAAGATTTATTCTTTGCCGGTTCCTTTAAAGAGCATGATGGCGACCGCAACTATACCCGAATCCCCCAATAAAATAAAAAAATATCAATTCTTGGCAGCAATCCTTTGATCATTGTACCAACTTACTTTCACTCACTATTTTGGTGCTCAGAAGATCTGCCTTAATGACAACAATTGAAGTTTAAAATGTTTGACAAAATTATTGAACTTTTTCACAGTGTATCTTGAGTATCTGTTGTTCAACTTTAACCTTGGTTTAAATTCTATTATCCTTTGTTTTTGGACATAGTAGTGTATGATAATGAATTTGAAACAGAGAAAAATATATTTAAACCAAGGCAAAAATTGAAACACAACATATGCACTTGTGAAACTAAATAAGTACTTGTAAGAAAAGTGCGGAACATGGCTAGTGTGAACAGGCATGTCATAGCAACTGCAATGAAACAAAGGCAAGAAAAAAAAAGGAAGGTCCCAGTTCATGTACTTTCTCTCTGCTGATTTCACGCGTTTTGCAAAGAATAACAATATAGGTTGTTTTCTAATGCTTGTGATTGTTCATATAACACAATAAGTAATTTTTCACGTCTGCCAGTTAACATTAGCCATGCTTTTATCTAAACCAATTATTTTATGCTTATTTTGTTTCCAAGTGTGAACCAGAAAGCGTAGCTACAAGTTTGTAACTCTTAACAATACAAAAACAAAGTTAAACAAACAAACCTCCTCTGATGTATGGTTCATCTCGTTCTCTTCAATTGTGATCTACAAAAAGCAAAGGTGCATAGCTCACTTAAAGGAAAATTAGCCATATAAATAGTTCTAGAACCTGAGCTGGGGCAGATGAAAACAAAGTGCCCAAAAAGAGACTTGAACAGTTATTTAAAAGCTTTGGACTACACCACTAGAAAACTGTCAAGTTCTTGACATTACACTCAAAGTAAGGCCAGTACCACTTGAAATTAAAAACAAAGAGGTTTAAAATCTCCAAGTCTCTTCCAAAATGCTCAGCTAAATGATGGCAACTTTCTAGTTGCTCCTTTCAGAAATCCCAGATTTACCCAGGTGAAAAGATGTACAGATATAATTCTGTTATATGTTGCAAATTAGATCTAAACACACTGGAAAGCTAACACAAGATCTTACTTCTCAACAACTATACTGAAATGGGTTTTAATGGTACCTGTTCCCCATCTCCATTCTGCAATGCCCCTTCCAAGGCCTCTAGTGTGACTCCGCCCTCAACTGATGTGATCACGTGGTGGGTGGTGGAGGAGGACTGGGTTACTACCCTCTTTGAAGTTACAACACGCGATGTCGTGACAACACTTGAACTTGTTTCCGAAGACGACTCGATGACTGATTTCTCTTCTGCAAAAATTTTCTGTTCTGCAACAGCTGTCTGTGATGTTTCTGACACTTCCCTGTGCAGCGATCGCTCTTCCGACACTGTCATTTCCTTTGTTTCAGTTGAATCCACACTAACAGGGGCTGCTACCTCAATCACTTCGATTCCAGACTCGTCCATCACTGACTTATCCGCCTGAAGTTCTTCTTCTTTCTTCTCCTCCTCCTTTGTTTCTTGTTCTTCTTCCTTCTTTTCTTCCTCTTTCTTTTTCTTTTCTTCATCAGAGGAAGAGGACGAGGATGAAGACGAGGAACCTTTCCTCTTCTTTTCAGCTTCTTGTGCCGCTGCTTCAGTTACTTCAATCTCAGGCTGTACCTCAGGCTCTGGTTTTCTCATTCCTTCAGCAAGCTCAATTAGGCAGTCTGGATAAACACTGCAATCACAGTCACAACATCAGTTAACAATGATAAATATACAGAATATAGCAATTTCAGCAAGTGATTTAATTTAAGTCTATATATTAAACAACTTAATAACTCAAAACATTCATTGTCATAATTATACAATTAATTTGACCTCAGTGAACTTCAAAAAACAAGCCAGAAATGCAAACAAAACTAGCATAGGATGGTGTTAGTGCTAGCAGCTTTTTTGAGCTAGTATCTTTAACAAATGAAATAAACATATATAAAACTTATAAATTATCATAACCAATTTAATAGATAAAGAAGCACTGAATTCTTATTGAGTAACTGGAGTTCTAAAGAGTGAACAGCTTCTTTTAAAAATAGACCGTTTCTGCTGGTTAGTCATGTGATCTTAACTGGGTAACCACGGATACATGTAAACAGTAAGGATGCAGTTAGAAGGTTTTTTAAACAAAAATTTTGCATTATTTGCTTGGTTGTATTTCAGAAAAATAGGCAGTCAAAGACTGCATGTGACTCAAGGCAGAATGCATATAATTAACAGTTATTTAAGTTAACAGAATGAAAATGCAAATTTTTTTATGAGTTGGTTTTGGTTTTAGCATAGTGAACTATGATTTCAGAAGAAAAAGTTAAATATAATCCGATCCAATTCGTAACCCGAGCCTTCGTTCTCTTAACCTGCATGATCTCCTTGACAACGATCACATGTTTGAATAACTGCTAGGGATGCCTGCTTCAATTGGATAGAACTCACTCATTCAAACTGATGACATAGTGACAAGAGGCCCCATAAGGCCTTCCGCCACAACTACTAAACCAAAAAACACTAAGAAGGCTGTGGAAACAGGCAAGCATCACATCTCAGCCGTTTTTTAAACCTGAGGCAGGATAGCTTTATAATTCTAAAGTTTTGCAAGACTTTGTGCATCATTTTGCATGGACTTCTCAGCGTATTGTTTACCAAACCCAAACAGCAGATTAATAATTCTATTTAAATGCACAAACTTACGCTTCACTCGCTGTCAGGGCAAATCTCTGCATTTCAGAGGGCGAACATAAGTAGAATCCCTGACCACTTGCTGAAAATACTAGTGATTGGATTGCTATCATGTCTTCTTTCTTTACACACACTGCCTTGTTCTGTAGCTTAAGGTGTGGAATGGTGTACGCAGACACATCTCCTTGGTTACTTAGACATGCAAGACAGTGATAAACAGTGCCTGAATCGTCTGAAACCAAAAAAGAAATATTCAGACAAAGGAAAGTATGAATATAATAACTTCTTCCGATGTAAGTCCTTTATAGGCTTCTTTAAGAGGACCTACGTACTTTCAATGAATCGCATATACCAAACACAAAATTAATGGTTACTTTACAAAGGCATTTGCAGTATTTGTTATATGATTGTTTAAAGGAATCCTCCCTTGTACAACATTTGTCTCGAACAAAAATTGTCAAGACCATTTCTCAGAGGGCATCGCCTGATGTACGACTACATGTGTAGTGCAAGTGCTTTGATTAAAGAGTAGACTGAACAACAATCAAACTAAGGAAGTTCTTACCATTTTTACTCCTGGCATTAACGAGGCCAATCTTGCGTACTCTAGAACCATCAATAGCTGTCAATTTTTCCTTATGCCTTGCTTTAAGATGTGGTAGGCTAAACACCTTGAACTGTTCTTCTGAGCAAATCACAAGTGAATGCTGTCCACTCATATCTGGGCCTAATAAAAAGCAAGTACAAGGGTCAAGAACTAAATAATCTTTCATATTTCTCAGACTATAAGTCAACTTTCTGAGACCTTCAATTAAGTTTCAAAAACTGGCTTTGACCTAAACTAAGGTCACAAGTCTTCATCCAAACATTTTGACCCTAATAACTTTGGAAATGTCGTATAAAAATAAACTTTTTAAAAATTACAAAAGTTGTTTAAATTCAATCAACAGTGATTAATTAATACAGTTCAAGTTTTGGCAATTTTATGTTTTGTTTCATAACATACCAAGCCACTTTGATTTAGATTGGTACAATTTGAGGCAGTTTTTTTTCGTGATTAAAAATTCATGAGTGAAAGAAAGAGACAACTAGAGCTTAGTTTGTGAATAAAATACTTTGAAATGAGGTCAACTTCCAGTCAGGTTACAAAAAAGTACAAGATTTCAAGAAAAAAACATATTGGGGTCAACTTACACTCTGACTCAACTTATAATCCAGGCAATAAATACAGTAATAACTAACATGAAAGTAAAGTTTAATGCACTCTCACCAGCAAGAAAAAATTTTAATGAAAGGCTATATAGTTTAATTGTTATTGTGAATTTTCAATATGAGGAAATGTGTTATGACTGCAAACTACTAAATTCTACCATTTCCTTCTTGGGTCTATAAAGTTACAGTTTCTGACTTTACGGTTTGGCCATAAGAAAATAATATTTTCATAACAGATGGTAGACCCAAGAATAGTTGGAATGAAACCAAAACCATCTTACCTGTTTCCTTGTCTTCTTCAACTTCACCTGTGAGGGGCATTCCACTCTTGTCAACCACAAATATGGAAACAACAGGTGCTTTGTGTTTAAGTTTTATTTCTTTGCCCATATCTGCTACAACATCCTTCTCAGATCTGTTTTCCTTCTTTGGAACAGTAATATAGTATACATAGATGTGTCCTGCATTTGTTCCTGCCCACAGAGAGGGGATGTGGCTCTCACCTGCAAGAAGAAAGATTGATTTGATCAACTTAGACACAAAACAAGTTTTACAACCCAATTTTGGACTCTGAGAGCCTTTGACTTAACATCCCTATCTGAGAAGACCAAAGGTCTAACTGTTTGCAGGTGTTAGAGTAAAGACAGCACCTTCTGCTCAGTTATTTTAAGTTCTTGTGTGAAAGTCTGGCACCAGGAATCGATTACAGGCCACCAGCACGACAAACTGGCACCTTACCAACTCAGCTAACCAGGCTGTGATGGTGTTTTATAAGAAGCCTCCAATTTAACTTACCATCCTTCACAAATGTTCGACAGAAGTACAAACACCGCACCATACTGAGCACAGTGTCATCAACACGGCTCTCATCAACTAGTCTGGAAACTGGTGGTGAAATTGGTGTTTCCCCTGATGTCCCTTCAGCTACTTCTCCATCCTTATGATCTTTCTTCTTGGGTGTGTAGGTACCTTTCCTGCTGCGTCTGAGTCGACGGAAGGAATCTCTAATCGATCGCTTTAGTGTCTTCTTGCGGGAAATAGGCTCACCTGTTCCTGTTAGGGCTTTTAAATTGAATTGTAAAATAGCTTTAATTGCAAATTTTTTTAACCAATATCTCATTCGGTGTTCTAGCTTGCAAAAAGAAATGACAGGTTGCCCAGTTGCAGAACATAACAACAGCTGTTTCTGGTATCTGAACTCTGATTGTTCAGTTATGAAGCAAGTACTAAGACAACAAGCACTTGAATTGCTGACTGGTTATTATGGCTCAGACTTACGATGTTTTGAGTGATCATTCAAAATGCTCAAGAACTTTGAAAAATACTAATTTAAAATTGAAACAACTAAATTTCAGCATTTTGACTACAATTTCATCACGATAATATGGCTGAAACTCTTGTTTGCTGCATTACTGGAAACTAAAATAGATTTTAGAAAAACTGTCCAGTGTGTTGGGGAGTATATACAATTGTTAATTTTTGATCAATTTAAGGGTCTAGTGCAAAAAATGACATAAGTGACTCAGTATGAACTGTTAAATTCTCCCAACAATTCTGGAAAGATAATAGGGATAATATAGGGAGAAATGACAACTTCATAAAAAGTCACTTACATCATTTTTTCCCCTAGACCCTTCAATTTGAAAAGTTGATAGCTCTAACCTTTGCCTTAAGAAAAATTTGAGTTGTGCAAACCCTTATTATAAATGAAAAAACAATAGTATAAGAGATATTTTGTTCTTATCTCTCATTTGCCCTACCTTCTTTACTTAATGTGCACTTTACTGTGATAGTCTTCTTGCTCAAATAATCAAACAAAACATATCCATGTGCAGTCCCTGCAGCAAGTCTGTTGACACAAAGCATAATGTTAATCCTTTTGGAAAACCTCAACGATGAAGAGATTGCAAGTGCTTCTCTTTGACCAGTTTTTTTCTTTGAAAAGGTGGGGAAAGTTTCAACACTCACTTCAATGAAGAACGTTTTTTTAGTGATAAATTCTCTCATACCAAACAACTTGCTTTACAATGTTAACAATAAGAGTTTAATGGTATTTGCAGACACACACTCAGGTTTAACCTTTTTCCTCATGTAATCAGTACCCATCTCTCTATTCTAACCAATAACTCCTTAACTTTTTCTCTAGCTACAATGGTACCCCTCAAATACTAAAGCCACCGCCCAGATTATTCACACATCTTACTCTTTAACAAGTTCCTCTTTGACAAATATTTAACAATTATTCCAAGAGCGCGCGTTGGATATGAGATGGTAAATAGCCCACGAGGCGCGTAGTGCCGAGTTGGCTATGAATCATCTCATATCCAACAAGCGCGAATGGAATAATTGTTTTATTAAATTCAATTAGTTTTCTAAGCTCTACCATACTTAAAAGTAACAGCTAAATTTTATTCAGAACCTCATTTTTGACTTTGCAAACACTACAATCAGTTTCCATATTTGGTGAACCCCGAATATGAGCTGATAACCGAGATGGAATGAACCAATCAGAATGCGCGAATCACAATATTCGAGATTGAAAATTTAATATAAAACTATTAATGTGCTACTTACAGTCCCCAGTCCGAGTAGGTTGTCAGAGCTGTAACAGGTGCTGCTGGGTTTAACTGTAGAGCAAGTTTAGGATGAAAGCCTCGGAGCACTTGAACTGGGCCTTCTTTTACAGACAAAGGTCCATGTCCTTTCCACTCAAAGTGATGGTCCTTCTCTTCAATCAGCTGAATTTCAGTTAGCTAAAAAACAATATTATAGAACTGTCAATACTTTAATAGTAATATGTGTCAAGATCCTGGCTATAGAGTTAACACTGGAATTTAAAGTTCCTATCAAGCTTGTTTTTTTTAATTCCAGATGAAAAGTAGAACCTTTAATAAAAGTTATTTTCAAAAATAAAACCTTTTCATGCCATTCCTGTTACATACTTTTTGAAGCGTGCAGTGATGACATAGCATGAGCCATAAAGCAGAGGCAATCTTTTTTTTTATCTCAAATAATTTAATTCTGGCTACCATAGTCACATTGTTATAACTTTAATCAATGAATAATTATTCCCTTGTAATTGCTTGAAATAAAAATTTTAAGACATTTTTAACAGAAATGAAATCTTATAAACAAAAACAAGATAACTCACTGCTGCTATGTCACAGGTTTCCAGTCTCTGCCTGCTCAGTCAAAATTTACACTCTAATTTTTTTTCTATTAAAAGTATATTTATATAGTTGTGGAATTTTTCTTTGGTTTATTCAAATTTCGAGTTCACAGATGACAACAGTTTAAATCTAAAAAGTAAAAAATTAAGCTTGATAGGGACTTAAACAAGTTTTTGACCTGCTATAAATAGAAAATAGAAATTGGCAATTTTTCGATACTTTTTTCATCAACAGGAGTGGAAAAATGTGGTTTAGTTTTATGTCAATACAGAAAAAATATTCAAATTGACTTGATTTTGACAGAGCAAGTGTCCAAAACAACTGGAAAGTTGTATTTATCTTCAAATTTTTATCAGTAGAAGCTGTTAAGGCAGTTCCAAGACAGACAAAACAAGATTTTAAAAACTTTCCAAATTTTAATTTTACAGGAACAATGTTCAACAAAGCTCAAGAGCTTTCAATTGAAAATATAATTAAGTTTCCCAGGAAATGTGTGGATCTTGTAATAACAATGGGGGACCTTGACTACAGATGGGATAGTGCCTTGATTGTCACTTGAGTGATAGGGACTAATGAAATATCATCACCATGATATATGATATACTATTACATTGCAAATCAACTTTCTAGAGCCAATAATCAAATTTACATGCTGGTTGACCAAAAATCCGTCCAATAACTTCCCATACAGGGCTGTTGAGTTAGGCTCAAGCAGGACAAGATAATAGTTTGTTCCCTTTTACTGATCCAAAAAGGAAGCCAGGGAATAAATATCTTGAGTTAAAGTTCCTATCAAGCTTAATTTTTTACTTTTTGGGTTAAAACTGTTGTCATCTGTGAACTCAAAATTCAATTAACCAAAGAAAATTTCCACGTCTAAGTATGCTTTTTAATCAAAAATAGATCAGGGTGTAAATTTTTGGCCGAGCAGGTCGGAGACTGGTAACCTGTAACGTAGCAGCAATGAGTTAAGTGGTTTTTGATTAAAAATCTTCATTTCTGTTAGAAAACTTTTATTTCAAACACTTTCAAGGGAATTCATTGATTCAAGTTGTTAAAATATGATATTGTAGTCAGAATTGAAATTTTTGAGACAAAAAAGATTGTCTCTGCTTCATGCCTTGTGCTATGTCGTATGCCTCCTGCAATGTCATCATTGCTTCAAGTCTAAAAAATGTAACAGGAACAGCAAACAAAAGGTTTTATTTTTGGGAATTACTATTATTAAAGGGTTCTACTTTTCATCTGGAACTTAAAAAAAATTAGCTTGATAGGGACTTCAGTACCCTTGTTTGCTCAGTCTGACCAGAAAAATATTTGCCTTAGTCTTTTGCAAGGCCTATGCAAGACCTGGGGCAAGTATTTTCCCGGGCAAATCTAGCACTCAACTATTAGCCTTACCCTGCTAAAACCAGTTTCACACAAACTAAGCATGTTCTTGAAACAAATAATCTGAAAATGTCCATTGCTTCAGTTGACAAATTCTGAAGTTGGTAATTTTGCTGAGATTTTATAACTTTCATTATCAAAAACAGGTTAAAAATATATGGTATATACAAGACATACTTATCATGATAGAGACAAAAATTACCTGCACTTCCACTTCTGCAGCTGAACTGGCAATCTCAAATGTCACAACTTGTCCTCCAGCACCAGCCACAGTCAAGGTACTGGTCTTGCAACACAGCACGATCTTTTGCACTGAAAATCGTGGGTCATCAGAGTAAGGGTCGAAATTGCCAACCTTCTTGAATGGTGGCCAGCCTTCTTCTTCTGCATCCTGTGCTCCATTGTCTTGGCCTTCATGTTCACTTGCAAATATTTTTGTAGTTGACAGAGCATACAGCAGCTGCATTCCAACTTCTGAAACATCCCAGAAACGAACTGAGCCATCTTCATGCCTAAAACAAACAAATAAAAATGAAGGTTTATTCTTCTCTGCAACATTAAAATACTGGAAACTTAGATTTTGCAGGAAAACAAAATGGTCAATTTAGGCTTTTTGAGTTTTTTGGTATCTTACAAGAGACATGGTAACCCTGCCACAGAAAAAGTTTCAGAGAATAAATACTAATGTTAACCACATAAATCACCTCAGCAAAAAACCTTATTTTCCTGCACACTGCCATTTTGAAATTTTTGTTGCAGTCTCCACTCTCAATAAAAACACTACAACCAAAACAAATCAGGGCCTGGGAATTTCAGACCGTGGATATTATATCAAACTAAATTGCTTGACGTTAGATTTATGTATGTACAGTTATCAAACTGGAAAAGGTTTGATTGCGTCCAAGAGAATTTTACAGCAGAGGATTATTTCAAAGCCAGCACTTACCCAGTAATCAAAAGGTCCCTGGAATCAGACTTTTCCACAACACTCTTTCCACCAGAAATTGGCCAAGGCTGTACATACAAATTGCAAAAAGAAACTTTTTCTCAATAAACAGCTAAGAAAAATATCAAACTTTAACAACCACTCAATACTCAAACTTATTAAGTTTTGGCACTGAGCTAAAGAAGACTCAGTTCAGACGTTAAACTTTTCATGTGCCCAATTTAAACTTAATCTAGAACAATAGAGATAAGTTTATTCACTACCTTGGTTTTAACTACTGCAAAATAAAATAAATATTTTCTTGACTTTTCAAAGTTAAGACTTTTTAAATTTATATGATAATGGTTGTTGGCAGCACAAGGAATAAAGATACAGCTAATAGTAACAATAACATTTGCAGATAGAGTTACTACTAGTAGTAACGTTAAAGTTAGTAAAGTGTTGCAGAATACTTTTGAGCTTTTTCTTTCTTTCTTAATGCAACAAAAGCGAGTCTGTTGTTTGGTTTTCAGACTCCTTCAAAATTCAATTTTTCTATACAAACGCCTGAGGTCAACAATCGATGGTAAAAGAAAGAACAACCTTGTGGAATGCTTGTGAAATGACACAGGTGTTCTTGTTACCAGGCCTTTGCACTCAGATAGGTGACAAACAGAACCATCCATGCAAACAAAATCATGGGCAAGAGATACTAACAGAGATTAGGGTGCAAAATTCCTCTAATATACCAAAGGCAGCCAGTGTTACAAGAAACTCACCTCTTTTGTAAATTCGGCTCCAAACTGTTCCCTGCCTGCAGCTGTAATCTCCTGGAATAACTCTGAAGGGCAGTTGTTGCAATGCACGGACGTTGTGATGGAGGAAGAATGAAGACATGCCAGGTACGGTTTCATGAAAGTTGGATAGCTATGGTGGCAAACCAAAATAAGACAGGTTATTTAGTAGTAAGCCTGTCACAACTGATTTTTACAAATAACTAGAAGTAATCAGAGATTAATGAAGTGTGTTCGAAACGTTCTCTTTAGAAAGTATAGGCAAATTCACACTTAAATCCAATCTGCCCAAAAAACTTCCCTGCTCGAAGAAAACCTTGAGGAAATACTTCTAATCTTCCCAAAAAACTTCAGTGCTCTAAGAAAACCACAAGGCAATACTTCTAATCTACCCAAACACATCCATGCTCGAAGAAAACCACGAGGCAATACTTCCAATCTGCCCAAACAACTCCACTATCGATAAAAACCATGAGGAAATACTTCCAATCTGCCCAAACAACTTCACGATCGATAAAAACCACGAGGAAATACTTTCAATCTGCCCAAACAACTCCACGGTAATGGACATGCATGCACATGACGTCATAGTTAGTTATAAATTCAAAATGGCGCCGATTTGGAACAAAAATCTGATGAACGAGGACGACGACATCCAAACCTTGTTTGTTTGTACAGCTTGGTAACCACACAAATGACCACAGGCCAACCAACTCTGTCAAGACTAAGATTGTGTTCTCCTTACGTCGATCGCAAAAATGAAATGAAAATAACCTTACTAACTAATACTGATGATCATAAGTCTCTGTGTGGAAATTTGGTGTGAAGAAAGAATAATTTGAAAGTTCCAACAAAACCTTCTAGAGCAAGATTGACCTTAAAAAGTTTGGCTCATTTATCAGTCTTGAACGGTTAAGTGCAATAACAATGCAAGTTTTGTTGGAGTTATCATTTTTTCCATCACAACCATTGGGAATATTAAAAATTTCATGCAAAGTCACTTTTGTTGGTTTTGCATGAAACCCTTCAGTTACAAACAAAACATTTTTTTGAAAAAAATATTGAAAATAGATCTGTTGTAAAAACTAATGAAATCTACAGTAATAGAATAAACCTACCCATGATCCTTCGTTTTCAGGTCAATAACAACAAATTCTTGCTCACACAGCACAGCTAAAGCTGTTGGTTCTATGGTAAACAAGTTGTGGAAAAATAAGTAACAACATTTAATGACCATGCTTGCAAAGGTAATTTGAAATCGAATGGTAATAAAAGTATAATTTTGGAATAATATAATAATGGCAAAAACTGGCACTACTTAATAGTGGTCCTTATAAGGAAAGCGCTAAAGGGGAAAACTAAAAACACAACATGAAAAAAAAGTGGTGCTTCCCAGTGGTACAACAGAAAATAACAGGAGGATCCTCATCAAGGCCCTCTTTGCCGCTTAGCTCGATTAGTCCCTAGACTATTTTCTAAAATGCGAGTGCTCACCAATCTCTAATTCTTGAAACTTTTGTTTATATTGTATGTAATATAGTACTAATAAAGTGTTATTTTCCCCAGCTGATACTTCGATATGTTTAGTCCAAAACAAGGGCTGTCAATGGCCCCCCAAAATAATTTTTGTTACTCAGACATTACTAGCTCATACCCCATATGCAGAGTTTTTGAAAGATAGTGAATGGTTCTGAAAACTAAGCTAAAAACAAGGCCAAAACTAAATAATTCAGCAATTTTTTCAATCACTAGTTCAAATAGTTGCTATAGATGGGTTTCAGTCACAGCCATTTTTATGAGCCAATTATTATTTGAAAGGTAAATTGAGACAAAAAGTATGTTTTCTTTATTTCTTTTTCCCAAGGTGCTTCAACTTGAAAAGGTTTATTTGTAAACATTATGTCAGATTAAATCTGTTTAAATTCTTACTGATTTATTACAGTTAAAAAAAAACTTGATTGTCAGCATTTCTTGAGTAAGAATGTTTCTACTCTAAAATGGTTAACTATCAATATTGAAAATTGGTCAACGCCCAACATAAACAAAGCATCATAACAGGTGAGTTAAAATCCTTCAAGCTTTTGAGCCAAGAAAAAAGAATATACCTGCCCGTTCTTCAGGGTCATCCAAGGTAAAAAAGTCAACAACTCTTGAAGTAAAGTCAAAAACAACTTGAGTTGTAGCTGCTTGCATAACTGACACACAGTTCCTGTCACCATAACTTGCCCTTGGCATACCCCCAGCAAAGAAGATGTTTGAGTCATGCCACTCAACCTTAGTTATAGCTTTGCAAGGAAAGGGGCCAAATGGTGTTGTCGTGTCTTTGTTATCAGCCTCATCCCCGACAACCCATTTTGTCAAACTACCATCAGCATGGGCACTGACAAACTTGTCTCCCTCTGCCGACCAGCTTACACTTTCAAGGTCTTGGGTACCAGGGAAGGTCTCGGCACTGCATGATTTGTGGTTCCACAGCACAATTAAACCCTTCTTGTAGCCAATAAGAATCTGTCGAGAGTGATATCAACTTAAAGGAAATGCAATAAAAAACACAGCAGACTCTACTTTCCACAAAACAATAAACCAAAACGTGTTAACTTGTTTATAAAGAAAATTTATTAGAGGTTTGTACAAAAAATTAAAACCATATAGCATCCTCAAGCAACAAAAGCAAAATTTACCTGATCTGAATTATGTGGATGTTCTTCAATGGCCTCAACTGACCCAGCATTGACTTTGTTCTCTTCTTGAACACTAAAATATAACAACAGAAATTGTCAGCAAAATCAAAACTATATAAGATGAAGTGTAAACTGAAGTCATCTATGTGGTAACTGTGTAACAGAAAAGTAACAATATTCTATTATATAGATCTTTACTAATGAAACACCAGGATTTTTCTTTTCAAAGTCTCTATCAAGCTTAATCTTTTACTTTTTAGATTAAAACTTTTGTCATCCGTGATCTCAAAATTTGAACAACCGAAGAAAATTTCCACATCTAAGTATGCTTTTTAATAAAAAAAAAGGCCTGAATTTACATTTTGACCAAGCAGGCCGGGGACTGGTAACCTGTGACGTAGCAGCCGTGAGTTAAGTGGTTTTTGTTTAAAAATATTCATTTCTGTTAAAAAAGGTCATAAAATTTTTATTTCAAACATTTTCAAGGGAATAACTCATTGATTAAATTCATAACAATGTGACTATTAAAACAAGAATTGAATTGATTCTCTGCTTCATGCCTCGTGCTATGTCATATGCCTCCTGGTACGTCATCATTGCATTCTTCAAGTCTAAAAAGAGTAACACGAACAGCGAGAAAAGGTTTTATTTTTGAAAACTAATATTATGAAAGGGTTCTACTTTTCATCTGGAACTTAAAAAAATAAGCTTGATAGGGACTTTAATAGAAGTATATTCATCCCAAACAGGGAAGATACTTTTTTATTTCTCACATGTGAGGATATTGGTATTGCCATGGTAACTACCATGATAAGCCAATTACAAGAGAACTTCCCACTCAGGTGTGTCATCAGTTCTTTAAATGAAAATGGATTTTATGTAGGAATTAAAATAAACATATAACATGGCCACTTGTGAACTCAAATTTCATCTTCTTATTTTCTGCACTTTTCTCTCTCTTGAGAGATATTTTCAGAACTTGAAGAAAAAATTTGTATCCCTGCCTAGCCATATATCACCCATACAGTGAAATAATTCAAGATAAAGATTGCAAATAGTTTAGATAGTCAATTCCTGATATTATTCTTGGTATAAATTTCATTTTACCTTTGCATCAAGATATCTTGATAAATCACATAATCCTGCAGTTCAAAGGAATTAATGTCCAGCAAATAGATGTTTCCACCTTCTGTTCCCAGATACAAGCGGTCTGTCTTCATAGATAGACAACATACTGAAATCTTCTTTAGTCTGAAAAGCAGGAAGTGGTATAATATGAGACAAAATCAAAGGTCCTAAGAGCCAGCTTGATTAAAAGAAACTTCATAATTATGTTGCTTTCCAATTTGCATGTTACTGCAGGAATTTCATAATTTTGAATGATCAGAGACAAAAACAAAACTAATACTGTCAGATTTTAAACTATTTGCTGCAGCTGCCATTTTTGATTTTGTGCTTCCTGAAAGAAAAAGCAAAAAACACAATATTTTTGTCAAAATACAAAGCTGCATCTTAAGTACTTTGTTTACCCCATTCAAATCACGACAGACCGGTTTATAAAGGCCCTGATCCAGTCAAATCATTCTTACACAAGTATCAATAACTTTAAAGAAGACCTACCTTCCCTCCAAAGTGCAAGTTTTAACTTCTTCTAACACAGATTTTCCACCTTTCTTGTTAACTTCCCAAAGATGAATACTGTTTTGTTCTCCATCATCACAAACACTTATCACTCGGCCCTGCAAGGTATCATCATTCATCATAAAAGTGACAAATAACAACAATTACAGCAGCCTCATTTACACTAAAAAGCCGCAAAACTTGTCTTAAACATAGAAGCGATGCAAATTATAAGTTTTACATAAACATAGCAGATAATCTTGACTCCAAGTTATCGACCAGTTTAATATATTTTGCTAAATTATTTTATTGTGAACCAAACTTCTTTGTTTCCAGAAAATAATATAATGAAATTATCTTTAATCACTGCAAGAAATACAGTCAACAGTCATTTAGGGCCAAATCGCACTTGAGGCCAAAAACCCATTTGTCCAGCCAAAGTTGAGGCCAAACATTTCTAAGCCGAAACCTGGCCAAAAGATTGGTTGTGTGATAGTGCTTTAAAAAGGGATGCATTTAATAGACCAAACTACAATGTAAACAAAGCTGTTTCCTATAACTTGTTTTATCCCTAACACATAGTGAATTTAGTTTTATAAGCTGAGACTGTACAATTGTGGTACAATCCCCATCTCGCAAAGAAAATGTTTCAATGTGACATATCTCCTGCTTCTGAACTTGTTTGGGACTCTGATTCTAAACAATCTGAATATGCAAGCCAAATGACCAAGAAGCAGTGCCTACGGGAGTGTGAAAAAACAATTGTCGTGGAGTGTTGGATGGCCACTACCATGGTTTCCATTATTTTCCCCCTCCATGCATGTCACACTGCACCCTCGCATTTTACTGAAGTCCCACTGAAGTAGAACTAGAAAGAACTCTACTACTTCACGATACATGTGGTATGTAATTATAAAATTCTGTCATTTGAAATACACATTTTTTGTATGATCTTATCTTTGATTATCGAAGAGTGGTCAGAGCAGCTCGATGTTAATCAAACAAGACAATCACTTTCACTTCCGTTGGCCAGAGTTTCGCTTGCAAAAACAGCAGGACTTGTTGACTGGCTGAAAAATCGAGAGGCCCAAAAAAGTAGGTCACACTTGCCCAAGCAGCCGGATGATAGGATTTTGACAGATTTTGACATATTCAACATTAAATAAATAGCTTCAGCCTCAAGTGCGACTTGGCCCTTATTTTTTCATTTTGCAAAATCTAAGCTTTGTACTCCTAAAATGGATGAATATTTATATTTTCACTTCCCTTATTTTTACTACAAACATGATTGCACAACCTATTAAATTACGCCAACACAACATGTGCTAACCAAATTAAAACAAAACTGAAAAGTATTAAGGCTCTATGGTCATAGTAAATTAACTTACTATATACTGAATAAAATTGATACGAAAATCCTTTTTAATTAAAGAACACACAACTAATTATGTCAGTTACATGTTGCATAAACATTTATGATTAATACTGTGATTTGTTTAACATGTTTCTAATTGTCAACAAGATTTGGTGAAAATTTCCCAACCCTTAAAGATTCTAAATAACAAGACAATTTTCAAGTAAATGGTAGTTATAACGTTTCTTACAAGTATTTGAAACAAATGGTTGCTTTTATGAAGTATGTACACTTGAATCCACCTGTAGTTTAACATCGTATTGCTTGTAACCACAAGATATACTTCTAAACTCATGTTATTGATAAATTACCAACCCAACACATAGAGAACTTAACTGAAAACCATCAAGTATGA
The DNA here is from genome assembly GCA_026413305.1 of Hydrozoanthus tunicans. Classification (NCBI taxonomy): domain Eukaryota; kingdom Metazoa; phylum Cnidaria; class Anthozoa; order Zoantharia; family Hydrozoanthidae; genus Hydrozoanthus; species Hydrozoanthus tunicans. The sequence goes on from JAOBAT010055635.1 coordinate 20,261, forward strand.
TACAAGTTAACTAAACTGTAACAATTATGTTTGTGCAATCAATGTATTAAAACAGCATAGATGATTTGCTCTGGCAAATCATGCACGAGTTAACCACACCTGCTGGGAAAATAATGGTAATTCAGGAGCTTCGGAGTTTAATAACAAAATTAGCATTTTTCGAACTCACCATAAACAACTGCCAACACTATCTAGGTTTTCCCCCCCAATTAACAACAGAACTTTCCGAAAGCTTTTGTTATTTGTTTAAAATTAAGAAGTATGAAAGGAATTAATTTATGACCATTCTTAAAAGAAGAAAGGGTTGAAAATAAATTTCTATTAACCCATTGAATCACTTGAAAAAGTTTAGACATAATGCCAATTGTTTAAAGATGCCAAGCTAAAGACTTCGAACCATAATTCTAAATTTAGAGATTACATACTGAAAAAACAAATTTTCAAACAATGGCCTCTCGTTTTAGTCTCTTCTTTAATATGAAAACTAATTTCCCGAGTTGCATATCGGTGTAAACCATCTTTTTGCTGCAGTATTTAGTGTTCTTAAAATTATACTAATTTAAAATTACTTCAGATATTCCACTTTCAAAATATACTGCAAATTTTCAAGCAGAGTAACACTACTTTCACAAGAAACTTCGTGTTTAGAGTAATTATACGGTAAACATTCGTCTTGTCGATGTGAACCCAGCTGGTTTTGATAAATTTAAAAAGAGAAACCAATATAGATAAAAAACTAAAATTAACTAAAATTATTTTTCTAGTTCTGTTGAGGGCACAAACACAGTTTAGTGTAAGACCCCACCCCATACCCCGATATAAATCGAACAACAACGAAGACGGTAGAACACACAAATCTAAATTCATTCTATTTCTAGAACAAACTCGGGGTGTCTATTCATATTCAACAGATCTGAGGTCAACAAACATGCCACACTTACCTGCTCGGGCAGAAAATGCAGCTCTTGTATCCGCGTCTCATCTTTATGCTGTGCTGTCAACTCTACTCCCGGCTTACCAAATCTACGAGTTGTGTCAAGGCAAAACCTGTGACTGAAAGCGCCCAATAAATTTCTAATTTCTCTGTCAACTTCCGATCACACCAACTTGAAAAACCAAAGGATGTATATACATTGTTTTATCCATCGTGAACAAAACATAGGATTATTTTAACCTGAAAGGTATATGTGGCAAACCAGATTTGAAGTCATTGCTGACATGCTAAATTATATATGGAGTTTTTGTTTGTTGTGAGAAGCTCGAAAACTAGAAACTATTCGAAGGTAGAGCAGAACATGTTGTTACCTTCGCTAGTTTTCGACACAACCAACCAAACCTTTTTTAGGAGACTTAACTTCAAGATAAATACTTTAAACAAAAAATAATGACACCCAGTGAGATATTCCAGTATAAAATCGGTCGTTTTCTGTTATGATCAAAGGTCGTAAACAAAACGATTTTTTTTTCTCTAAACGATGTATACACCGAATTAAAAAAAGCTTCAACTTGTAAGAAGCTGTAACTGTTATTCTAATCAACTCCTTGTTCTTCTACAAAATTACAGTTTCAGTTCTTTAGAAACTTTCAATGATAAAAATTCACGTGGTGAAACAACCGGTGGAAGCGCGTGGAGAAGACAAGTTTTATGTGCTGCAAGCAGCATACAATTCAATCTCATATCTTTTGGTCTTAACATCTTCAATCAAAACAGCAGAATATTATATGGCAAAAGAAGAAAGTTATAAATTAAACTTATTTCGCCGGTAAAGTATTTAGGTTATTTCCAAATAAACTGTTTACAGATAAAAAAACTAGTTACTTCATTATTAACAAGAAGTTTTGCACTGCAGAAAACCCTAGCAACTAAAAATTTCCGTTCTGGTGTCTATGCAAAGGTAAGTATTATAATGGCATAAATTTCCAAACAAGAGTCGTAGCTTTTATTACAAAGATTTTATTAAAAACTACAATTTTACGAGAACCAAAATGATAGCCATACTAGCCATCAAACGTCTCAGAGTTGAAGGGTACGGTACTCTACAACTACGATTACTCAATACGAGTTTTATTCGATCGAAATTCGAGGGGAAACTCGTTAAATTTCCTACTCGAGGAAAAATACTGCTGCATACAAATTAACTCACCTATGAATCTGTAATCTGATGTGAAAACAAGACAGTGAAGAAAAGGGAAGTGAACGCGCCCCGTTCGTTTGCAAGTTTGGAAAATGAACTTGACTCGAATTCTGCACTACAGTGTACATTATAAAGTCTCAAGTTGAAAGGATACATCTTTAGATAACCATTATTGGTTCCAATGGCAAGAAGAGACAGCTTTGGATCATGAGCTACAGCACTTGGCTTGTGTGGAAAACCATGCTCCACAGTCTGGGAATGAAATGTTTTGTAAGCACATGTCTGAAAGGAAATTCTATTCACCAGAGAACAGTGCGGCAGACTTACCAAGCAACATCTACTCTCACCTTGTTGAACTCGAAGATGTCTTTTCCTTGCTTATCCTTCAAGTGCGCTTCCGCCGCTCTGCCATGCGACCGGTGCAAAAACTTAAACATCGTTGCAAACCTAGCTTTCCCAAAAGAGCGATAAGCCGAAGAAGAAAACGAATAATTTATTAGTCAGTTGTAAGGGACACCGAAAGGAGCGACTCGATTCAAAATCAATCACGCCTTTTAGGGTGAAATTAAACTGGATCACATGACCGCGCTGCTGTCAATCAACCACGATTAACCAATAAGTATCCTTCGTAACCGAAAATACTGACTTGACTCAGCACCAATCAACAAACATTGATAAGCAAAGTTTTACCACAAGTTTTATTTGCCAAGGTTAATATTTGTTTTGGAATGGTGATGAAACAAAAAAATGAGGCTTGCATTAGCCTTGGTTATCACATGTGCAAACGATGCCACTAATTTGCATATTGCAACGTCAAAGGATGTCGCACTCGATTCATATAGCAAGAGGTGAAAGTTACAACAATTGTGAATCTATAAAAAGAAATTGACTAATCAAAAAGAAAAGCTTGGTATAAGCATATGCATTCGTAGATATAACTAATCAAAGCCAATGGGACAAACACATCATCAATAACCTCACAATTACACATCTACTGCCCTATCGAGTTGAGAGCTTCGGGTCGTTACATACTTCCGGAGATTGTAATCTATTGCACCATTTTAGGGTTGAGTGACAGCAATCAAGTTGTTCGATGATACTCAAAATAAAAGCATTGCTTTTTCAAAAAAGTCGGTGAAACCCTGAAACATCAAAACTGAACATTTAAATTTTTAGCTAGACGGCTGGAAGTGGAAGAAAATCGATTACATACGCACCATTGTGGCATTCGTTAAACGCGGGAAAAAAATTTCCACGCTTGATTAGCATGAAAGCCCAAATAAATACCGGTAAAATTGATCGAAAACCTTTGTTCTCCCATATTGTCCAAGGCTCGTTTTCACAGAATCGTTTTCCTAAGAAGACAAAAGCGGACTAGACAAAACAATTGGAGTCCCCTTGAGATGTTGCTTTAATAACCCATACGTGGCTAAGTGAGATACAGCGTCGACATTAACGTCGGGTGCATAATTCTCATCTTAAAGACAATAGTTTGAAACTTACGCCGGTCGTTTTTAGCTCGCAGACTGCACAAGAATGAGAGTAAATACCAAGTTACCCACTCGTCGCCTATATATTTGTACAACTATATTTGTATCTGTGTGTGTATGTGTCGCACACAAATCAAAGTTCACGAAAACAATTTTGTAACTTTGTACAGCATAACATTAACAGGTTGACGATACAAAATCAATTTTACAATGTCAATGTTAGAAATTTTACTGATACCGCGGGAATCTTATGCACGTTTTAAAGTTCTATAGGTTGTTAACAACATAAAATCATGCTTTTAGCACGCAACACCTACAAAATCTGATTTATGGTTTCGTTAGCAAGTATTGTTATACCAGTAAACTAATTACGAAAAACTAGACTGACCTAATCAATACATTTATTCTACTGTATCATGAAGGAAAATCCACACATAATCGACCTATAACACTTGATCGACCTTAAGTGCAAAACAAATGAAACCTTTTTACCAATTTTTAGAATTCGGCATAAGAGTTTACGTAATAACTCGGTATTTGAAGAAAATAGAAGTCTTTAATCAATATACAGCGCAGCGGTTTCAGATTTAAGAAATAACTATTTGAACAAGACAAAAGGTTTGCAGTTAAGATTGACCTGTCTGATTGCATATCCAAACGAGACAGCCGAGTATATATTATTCATCCCGCTCTCCATGCTGAATCCCATCACGTACGGTCCCTCTCAGCCATATTCATTTAGTGTTTCAGACGTGAATTGAGTCCGCACTTGCTATTTTATATCATCAATACATATCAAACAAGAGTCTCTGAGTCAGTTGATCTAAAATTATTTGAATCTGAAAGATTTCTCAAAATTCGCCGATTTTTAACTGTATCAAACTGAATATGTTATTGTTTGTTTTATTTTTCCGTTAAAACTGCAAAAATTTCAGATTATTAATAAGAAAACCAAATATATAATATAAACCAGCTGCTATAAAATAGTTGTTGGTTTGAGCCGTTGCAGGTTTGTATCGTTCAATTTATAAGAAATTTCGTCTCTAGTTGAATTATGACAAAAAAATTGACCTTCTAGAACTAATTTTCTACATTTAATTTAATTTTTCTTTGTCGTTTTTTCCGTATTTTGTAAAACTCTACATAAACATTTGATAACTTAAATAAACAAAATATATGTCTATCCGATCAGACATATCTTTTGTTTTATCCTTGTTGAGTTTACTAAACAAAAACCGCACGACCTATTATATTGTGCTACCCGCAGCAAAAGTGAAATCAAAACTTCCGGTTCATATTGCGCTTGTATATTACCCCGTTTTCATGGCAATCCCTAAAACAGATATTTTCACAACGTGAACAGTGGAGATGTCTAGTATAGCTTATGAAACAGCAATAGAAAAAGATTGGAAGCTGAAAGAGCAAGAATTATACCCCTGTTTGCAAGAAAAAATAAAAGGCCGAAGGAAAAAAAGAGCCGAAAGCCGCGGTAAAAAGAGAAAAGGAAAGAATAGAGAATATATTGGAAAGAAGGCAATATGACAAAGCAGAGAAAAAGATGGGAGAAAAGAACATGATAAGAAATGAAATAAAACAATAAGACTGAGAAAATTATGAATAGTAACTTTAATGTCGCAGAGTAAGAGAAAATTAAGGGAAAAAACACTGCTCGGTCAGTTTATGACGTACGGACTTTCTGCATGCCTGCTGGTACAGGGAAATCTGTTGATGACATAACCAGTTTGTTACGTTAATAATGGAAGTCTTTAAAGCCACTTCTGCTTTTCCCTTCAACCTGGGGGTATACGCAGCAAAAGTTGCTCGAATATGGAGAGACGCTAGATTTAAGAAGTGACGAACAAGATAGGCCATGAACGGTGCGGTCGTCACCGGGTTTGTAAATGTGCATAGTGGAAATAGTATTTGCCCTTTGGTAACTTACTATGACGAGTGTGTGACGCTTTTCCATGTAGTTTTGATAAAAATATTGTATTCACGGCTTTAGAAATCTCGGTGTACCGACAATGCATGCGTTTTTTTACTTCCGTGCGTAGCTGAGTCGAAAAACATAGACGTGTACAAAAAAAAACAATCCCAGCAATTATTGATACGTTTCTGAAAAAAAGTTACCAGTTACCAAAATCATTTGTTTTCATTTGCAGTTGTTCTTTCTTAAATTTTGCCCAACTGTGCCTCGTTGTTCTTATAAAATTGTTCTTATAAAAAAGTCGTTGACGATGCACAAAATACAAAAGGTTTCGAAATGCAAATCAACAAATGTTAGTCAAAATATTCTCACCAACACCTGTAACAAGAATGTGCACTCTCATCTTTGCACACTATTTTCATTTTACCTTTTAAATTTACCGGCTTTCATAGGCAAGCCCTTGCCTGGAACAATTTTGGGTAATTGGGAAATTTTAAAGTTTAATTATGGTTTTACTTGACGGGGAAAAGAGCATCAAATATTATGATTTCGTTGTCCCGTGAAAAAATGGATATTTGCCAGTGTGTCGCCATTGTAATATAATTCAAGGGACCTGCACTCGAAAAATTATTTCCTTGAATGTTTAAAAACAACAGTTTGGGATTACCAAAATATTCTTTCCAAAACGATTCGATTATTAATATTCTGCCACAATGATTGCAATCACATGAAGGGCGCCATATTGCACTGACGTCTGACGTCACAACTATCAAAAGAATCAGATCTATTGCCCTGTTCGTACTGTTTCACTGCTTGCCATTTATTGTAGAATTATCCAGTAGAAAAAAATAATAATTTCTTTTCAAGCAACTTAATAAAAAGCTTTTGTTTCTTCGTTAACAAAATGGAGTTCCAAGTTGTGACGTCAGACGTCAGTGCAACATGGCCGCCTCCACCGGGTTGACGAGTACTTTCTTTACTCATTTTTACAGAAAACTTTTCAAACAATTGGTTTGAGATGTGACGTTAGACGTTAGTGCAACATGGCGGCCTCCATGGGATCGACGAGTACTTTCTTTACTCATTTTTACAGAAAACTTTTCAAAAAATTGGTTTAATTTGTGACGTAAGACGTCAGTGCAACATGGCGGCCCTCAATGGGATTGACGAGTACTTTCTTTACTCATTTTTACAGAAAACTTTTCAAAAAATTGGTTTAAGATGTGACGTTAGACGTTAGTGCAACATGGCAGCCTCCATGGGATCGACGAGTACTTTCTTTACTCATTTTTACAGAAAACTTTTCAAAAAATTGGTTTAAGTTGTGACGTAAGACGTCAGTGCAACATGGCGGCCCTCAATGGGATTGACGAGTACTTTCTTTACTCATTTTTACAGA